>UXGD01002390.1:0-26390 GCA_900474315.1 Torymus auratus | reverse complement strand
TTTTTGCGAGGTATCTCGAAATCTCGAATCGATCTCGAAACTCGAATGAAAGCGAGACGCAGCGAAGAGAGGGCGCGTGTAGCGCTCCAAATTATATATAAGTTGGCGCCCTCGAACAGTCAGTCAGTCAGGCAACGGCCACAGCGGGCAAATAGGCAGTATAGTTGTGCACAAGTTGCGAAACGGCTGAGGGCGAGAAAGACTGCAGCAGTGCAGATCGGACGGAGCTGAGTTAGTGAATAAGGATAAGGATACGTTTGTCGAAGACAGACACTGCAGCTTATATATAATACTTCGTGCGTGTCCTAAAGATTCCATAGCGCGTTGAGGAGAAGGCGTTCAACATATAAGTATACAACGACGACGACGGCTGCTTCCGTCTCTGTCTTCTCTTTCTCTCTTTCGAAGCGAGCAGTGACGAGCACGCGCGCGTGTGTGTATATACGTATATATATATATCGTTCATTCGTGAAATCGTGGCTCGACTTGTGTGTCTATATATATCACGAATACGCACGCGCAGATCCGAGCAGGCGGATTACAAGCACAAGACAACACAGAGAGCGAGAAAGAGACAGAAAGAGCTACGTCGTAGGTGCGAGCTCATCGTGACATCGCCTCCCCGAGGCCGCTGTCTGTTTCTCTCTAATACTCGGGCTTCCTGTGTGTGTGTGCGAGAGTCAGCAGCTCGGTTCACCCGTTAACCCAACTCTCGGCCGTGCCGTTTTCGCCCTGTGCCTGCGCGTGTGTGTGTGTTAATATCCGCGACGCACTCGCGCGTGTCTATATACCAGTGCATTATTGGTGTGTGCAGCGCGAGTCATCGTGCGTGTGTACTTATTTCCCCGGAGAAGGCGACGTAGCAGTAGCTGCAGTAAAGCAGCGCGTCGCTGATCAGATAGTAACAATAACAAACGCGAGGGCGTGTTATCATAGAACAGCCAGTTGCGCGTCCTTGCCAGGAGAGCAGCAGCGGCAGCTTCAGCCTTCGGGTGGGAGAGAGAGAGACTGCATCGTCGCGCTGCTGCGGCCGCGCGGACGAGCCTACACCCTGGTGCGGTGGCTGTAACGGGCTGCTGCTTCGAGCGCGCGCCTCGTACGCAGCACGACGACGAGCAGGCGCTTCGCCCAGACTGCAGGCGGCAGCGGAGGGGGAGGCCGAGGAGGTCGCGTGGCCAAGAGGAGGACATCCACGGCAGCGGCAGCAGCGGAACAGCGCGCGCGACTCGCCAGAGGCCTCGAGAAAATGGCCGACACTTGGACCCAGAACGTTGTTTGCCGGTATGTAAAGTTGAGGATGAATATGACGAGGCATGGCCCGCGGTTAAGGGGCGGAGCATGTCGACTGTCCAGAGAATGACGCGCGCCTGCCTGTAACCATTAAATAGCCAGCGCGGATTGCTGTTGTGCTTGCAGAGTAGCCGTTGCCCCTTTTTGTTTTTTTTTTTCTTTCTTATTCTTCTTAGTTTTGCTCTTCTTCGCGGTTGCTGGTTTGTTGTCTTGACAGCGTTCGCGACTCGCCAGGTTGGTCACTTAGAGAGAGTTGTCTTGGGAAGTGGCTGCCTGGCGAGTTGCTGTTCTGCGGAGAGTAGAAGTGTGAATGAAGTTGTTGTCGATAGAGTTGGTCATAGCTAAAGTTTTATGAAATGAGTCGAGGTTGGATGTAAAGGTAGAGTATATATGCTAAAGCTAAGTTGTAAACTAGGGTTTATCATAAAATTTTTGTTGATTAAATTATTAAATAAATTTGAAGGAAGGAAAGGTAACTAGATATCAGTAAAATAACCACTATGCTACACGTCTCTTTTTTTTATTTATTCACATAACAACTTCTTTGACAGTTGTGAAATGGTAAATTTATATTTGTTATTCAAATAGGGTAAAAGCACCAGTGGTCGGTCATCTAATTTAGTTCTCGGCCACTTTTACTTTCACGATTCTTAATTAAAATAAATAAAAGATTTTGAACTCTAAGGCAGCAATCACGAAGTAAATAGCCTATACTTTACTCTACGATTTATGAGTTTATTAAATTTTAATTTTGTGCAACTGTTACAACAAAAAAGTCCGACAACTAGGGTATGACTGACCACTAGTGCCACCAGCCTACTTATAATATTTTCAAACTATAAATCTTCTATTATTTTGATACTTGAGATGATTGCTAATGAAAGTTTCAAATAGTATGTATTTTGAAATAAACCGGAACAACAATTAATTCTTTGTTAAGTGGATTATATTATTTTATTTATAATAATTAAACTTAAATACTGTAATAGAAGTAATTTTTGTTTCTAAAATGCCTTTGATACTCAAATCATTTAAATATTAATATAATATTTAAAATAATAAAAAATACATATGAAAATATCTACTTAAAGCTACAACTATTTCAGTAAATGAATAAATTTAAATACATTGTAAAGTAGACAAATTTTACAATAAATTATCTTTAAAAATATCTCATGGAAGACCTATATTTAAAATTTATACCTGTATTTAAAGTTTTAACTCTGAATTCTGTGATTTTGAATATCCAACCTATGGCTATTACAATAACAAATAAAAATAACAAGTCTTACTAGAGGTTACACATATAAATAAAAGATATAGAGATAAATATTTCAGAGCTTTATCTAAAATTTTCCTACTTTATTTAAAATAAAAATTTATAAGATTATTTTTAACCAGCATAAGAATAAATTTTCCAACTGAAATAGGGTCAGTTTTTATATTTTATACCACTCTAACCTAAAAATCTCAACTTTGACATGATTTTTAAGCTCTTGTGGTATAAAGTATTGTATGGAACTCGTATGTGATTTTACCGCATTCGATTTTTCTCACTAGTGTCATAATAGCACTTATTTATGTCACGCCTCACGCCTATCGGAGTATCTGTGGCATAAGTAGTCCGTTATAGCACCGTGCTATTCACCTTCGCCGCGCTCGGGCGTTACTTATACCACACGGTGCTATAATGGGGATTACTTATGTCATGAATACGCGTGATAGCGGATTTATATAAACGTGATGCTATAAAATATCGTACGATACTAGTGCCTTTAGTGGATCACCGCACGACGTGAATTATCATCCTCGTAGCGCTCGGGCGTTCATTTCATCTCGTGCCATAATAGCACCACTTATGGCACTAGTACTTATCATAAGAAACTTTATTTTATTTAAATATTTCTTATTGTCATAAAATTTGATATTATACTTAATAGTACGGTTTTGGTAGTATATGTAAAGCATGTATATGTATACTTTAGTTAAGAAAAAAAAATGGATAAAAAGGAGAATTTTAAAAATAATCAGTGAGTAAATAAAAAAAAGCAATCGTGTTTTATTAAAGATCCACTTAATATTTTCTCCAAGTAGATGTTTTATTTATTATTTGGTATAATTAGAGAAGAAAAAATAATAAATTGATAATAGCTAAAAAAAGATTATCTGAGATGAATAGCTTCTCTTTATTCAATTGAACTAAATACCTACTATTCTTATCAAATTCTCCTATTTAAATGCTTTGCAATCTGATTCTAGGTATTTCAGAAATGGCATGTGTCGTGAAGGCATTAACTGCAGATATAAACATACACAAGCAGCTGAAGCAAGTTCCAGTGAATCAGGAAGCTCGCAAGGCTCATCATCATCATTATCCCAATGTCGATTTTTCAGACAAGGTATTTGCAGATTTGGAAGTCAGTGTCGGTTTGCTCATGCAGGCAGTAACCAAGCAGAGGGCTCCAGTCCTCAAGCACCATCAAACAGTGCCCAAGCAGCAAAGTAAGTAAAAAATTTTAGTTTTCTATAATTTTCCTTGATAAGGAGTTAAAGATGTTTTTACAAATAGTCTGACATGTTATTCATTATCAGTTTCAAGTTCAATTTAAGAGGCATAACCCACATGACTCAAGAATTTTCTAGGATACTTAATTGTTATAAAATAAAATAGTATATTATGCACCTATGGAGGAAAAAACTTGGACAGTCCATATCTCGTGTAAATTGCCACCCAAGCCAAAGGCCAGGGTGGCAAACACGAGATATGGGCTGGTCAATTTTACTCCTGTGGAGCGTATACTATTTCTCGTCACACCGAAGGCCGAAAATGACGCATTCCCGTTTTTGCGCTGGGCGGGAATGGGGTACTTTCGGTCCGGAGTGAGGAAAACTTGTTTAATATATAGTATATAGGCTGGACAATTTTACTCCCGTGGAGCGTATACTACTTTTCGACACTCCGTGCGGGAAGTTCGATTTCCCACACGCTTGGCAAAAAGCGTGTGCTCGAACCCGAACTTTCCACACGTCGTATCAAAATAGTATATTACACAACAAGGGTGGTAAAGAGTTGGCCAGTACAGAGCACCTGTAAATCTGCTCTGGGGTGGCCCTCTTTATCCCCATGTTGCGTATACGATTTTTCACCATACCCGGGCCGAAAATACCACATTCGCGTTTTGGAGTCGGGAGCGACAGTGGTAGTTTCGGCCCGGGTATGGTGAAAAGATTATTTCTATAATACATTTAATAAGCAGTAGATATGCGATAATTAGCAATGAGAAATAATTGTAACTAAATATTTTCAATGCCACTTTATATATTGAAAAATTATAAAAATTTTTCTTTTACATAGGCTAGGAGAAAGTTTCTTAATTTTTTAATGTAAATAAACTTTGATTTCATAGTTAACATTTGTTAATAAAAAATTATTATTTTTAAATTTCAGCATGGATATTCATTTGGCTGACGAAAAATGGGTGAATGCTCCTGAATTCATACCAAGTGTAGTAAATTCTTATTCAAATGAAAATACTGCATCTGGCACAACAGTTCCGCTCTCTTATGCTCAGGCAGTTGATCCCTCATCAGGACAATCGTCAGTGGATGTGAATCCATTGTGTCCATATGCTGAAAATAGTGGTTACTGCAAAAAAGTTAACTGTAGTTATCTGCATGGGGATTACTGTGACATGTGTGGAAAGCATGCCCTTCATCCTAACAATGATGAGTTGAGAAAGAAACATACAAACGTAAGCATTTAATAACCAGTTTTTTAAGGCTTCTTTAACCCCTCAAATTTAGAATCATAGCTCTTGCACAATTTCTATTTTAAACTCTTTAATTTTTCAACTACAATTGTCTTCATACAAAAATGTTTTTATCAACAGGAATGTGTCAGACAGCATGAAGTTAATATGGAACATTCATTCGCTATGCAACGTAGTAAAGATAAATCATGTGGTGTCTGTTTTGAAATTGTTATGGAAAAATCACACCGTGAACAAAGGTTTGGAATTTTACCAAACTGCAATCATTGCTTTTGCTTATCTTGCATTCGGAAGTGGCGTAAAGCCAAGCAATTTGACAATAAAATCATCAGGGCATGTCCAGAGTGTCGTGTTCCTTCAGATTTTGTTTGTCCTAGTGAGTATTGGGTTGATACAAAAGAAGAGAAGGAGAAGTTAATCACCACATACAAGGATGCTTTGAGGTAATTTTTGTTACTTTAGATACTTATTATAGATTTTGATTGATAATTGTGTATGTAAAAATATTAAAAATATCATTTGGTTTTTACAGTACCAAAGATTGCAAATATTTCAATAAGGGCAGAGGTAAATGTCCGTTTGGCAACAAATGTTTCTACCTTCATGCTTTACCAGATGGCACCAAGACTGATGTTGGTCCTCCAGTTCGACATCGTCGTAATGCTGATAATGATGTTGATATTTTCCGGGTGAGTACATATATTTTTTTCACACTCCGTGCGCAAAGCAAGCGTACAGGACAACGGTATTTTGTGCACGCCGTGTTAAAAAATAATGTTCGATACACGTGCAATGATTCTCGCACAAGTGTGATTGTCACCCTCGCTTCGCTCAGGCAACAAGCCCACACTCGTGTCAAAATCATTTTTATCGCACTTGTATCGAAAATAACTATTTTGCAACACTGTACGTAAAATGCGATTTTACACACTCGTTTGAATGCGTAAAATGCTACTTTATAATAGACTAATACACTTGAAAAAAATCATATTTTCTGCCCTTCGGCCGGATAGCGCCAACTTCCTGGCCACTGCGCGAAACGAAGTTGCCGCTTTCCGGCACCGTCTAGCAGAAAAATAGTATACAGACCATGGCCAGTAAAAAAAGAAAGCCTGAGATCAAATGTTTGTCAACCTCGGCTTCGCCTCGGCCGACAATTACATGTGATCTGAGACATTTCTTATTTTACTGACCTTGTGTCGTACTATACTATTCAACTGGGGTGTTAAATGTTGCGCTCTGAGGGCCGAGCCGGCGAAGCTTGAACATGATTATTTTCAAGTGTACTATAAAGTAGCATTTTACGCACTCAAACGGGTGCGTAAAATCGCGTTTTACGCATAGTGTTGCAAAAATATCCTATATGAGACTCGGGTGTCCGATTTAGTCACTGTACACCCTTGTTGCATAATATACTAATAAGTACTATTTTGCAAAACATCTCACGAAACGTTTATATTAATTTGGCAATTATTTCCACAGCAACTGTTACTTTGGGATTTCATGGATGATAGAGATAACTTCTGGATGTACAACATAGATGACTTACAGGATATCGTTAACATCGTTTCAGACTCTGACGATTCTGACTGGTCTGAATATGATCTTTACTTTGACTAGTCTCCCACCTTCTGCACATCATCAAGATGCATTGCCAGCAAATTCTGCGTAGCCTTTGTCTTGTCTGAATGACTGGATAGCGAAATGAGAGGACCTCCAGAATACGAAAAAAATAATATGAAAATGAAACTGAAATATCAAGATCACCGCCTGCTGTCGCGTAAACCTTCTATGTTCAATTTTAGACTTTTTGGATTCTTAAAAAGTCTGCGCCACTACTATATATGCAAGGCTGGATATATTCATTCGGTACAATTTGAAAGCACGACACGCTTATGAGAGGCGCTTACTAAAGACTTAAAAAGATTACAAAAAAGAAACCACGTCACTGTAAGAAGAGTAAAAATCTTCGTTTAAGGAACTTAAGTGGTGCTAGCCTGCTACTCTACATTGTTTTTAAAATAATTATCGTTGACGTTGTTAATATGATGTTATACTGTTACTCGAAGTCGTTATACTTTATTATTTTTTGAAAAATTCTGGCTGATTCACGGCTGATTTAGCTTTATTGTTGATTATCTCAAGACAAACATATGCCTATTGACGTTGTGTTTTTCTTAAAATAAATAAAAAGTGGCAGGCTAACATCGAGTTCTCATTTAAACACAAATAACGATTCGGGAAAAAAAGTGAAAGAGGTTCGCTCGTTCGTTCACACAAGTGTTTTTCTAGCGAGTCTTAGCTTTCTTCGTCCGCTGACTTTTTTAGGCTAAATATCGTAAAAGAAAATAATAAATATAAACTAAAAAAATCGACGATAAGTTCTTGCTCGCTGTTATAGTGAACGCGCCCGTATGCGCGTCCTTCAGTATGAATAAACTGCGAACCTAGCACATTTCCAGAATAAAACGTAATCTTTAGATTTACATTACCTGGGCTGTGCGATCGCACAGGTTGTCTGCGTATCTTAGATGTTAATTTGTACATTTAGCCAAACTCGATGGACCAGGGAAACATTGACGATTGGCTTCAAATTCGTTTCTTACGATAATATCTTTTTGTTATTGGAAGTAATAAAGTAGTTCGTATGCTCCACGAACCGAGACAAATTTTTATCATACAATACTCTTCGGCGCTTTCGGTTACAAGAAATAACGAACAGCGCACTCTTCAATTTTTAACTTCTAATAAGGCACTAAAAATACAAATTTACCGGTAAAAATTACATTGAGCTCTATATGTAGCTCTCTTCTCAGAAGTTATTTTTAGAGATCAAATAAATATCAGAAGAAATTTTAACGAATGCATACACTTTGCTTGACGAATCTTTGGCTCTTGACGGTGCCGTTACATTTTATACACGTACAATATAAATTATATCTTATAAAGGTACTTAAATCGTAAAATCACCGTGATTATTCTGTTAATATATCGATGAAAATTAAGGCCACAGTTTTAATCAGTCGATTCTCTATTACTACCTATAATCGTGGCAGTGATGTGTTAGTTAAAAACAAACGAAGAATAATCGTACAAGTAAATTAATCTTATTTTAAATGAATCAATCGTTTACTTTATTTCAATAGAAAGTGACTGTCGATTGATTTATAAATCTGCAGTATTTTTCTTTTAATGTTGTTAAAAAAAGGCACAACTCAAGATAATAGTTTCTTTTTTAAAATTTAATTTACTGAGTATTTTATACTCTTGTACTTATCTTTCAGAGTAAACGCCGAAGCCAGCGTCGAACAAGCGAAAGATACTGCATTTTTATATAATTAATGAGGTCACGTTCCATTAAAATGCGTTAATCATCTATTTTTACCAAGAAATAACAGCTATTATCTCAAGGTATAAGATGGACAAGCATTTCGCTGCACCGGTTGATGTATTCTCTGCACTGGGTTAGTCGGCTGGCTTTGATCGTTCTGAGTATTAACGTTGACCGGCGTCTGCTGCTGCTGCGGCGGCTGTGGCTGCTGCTGTGGATCGCTGGTAGCGTTCGCCTCCACCCTTTTACGGAACTTGGTCGAGTACTTGTAAAAGTCCGACATTTCGAATGGTTTCGTCACCTCCCGATATGGCTGATACTTGCCGGGCTGCACAACCGTGTGACTTGTCGGCGAATTCACTGGGATAATGGGCTCGTTGCCGTTCTCTTGAGATCCTTGAATGAACATGATTTGCTCAGAATAGTTGAATAGTTGTCATGTTTGCTGTCACGTAAAAGTGTGGTGTAGCCGTAAAGTCAATGTAAATATTAGTTTAATTCTGGAAAGATGTTTTCTTTGTGAATTTTTCAAAGTATTACGTTTTTTCTCTTGATTTTCTGTCGAATGTTTAACTTTATTCTCTTTAACGGTTAATTTTATACGAAGCGTACATTATATGTTTTGTTTATAAGATATACATTAGAATTATAAGTTTTTATAGTTACAAATAAATATATAAAGAAATAGTTCATATTTTTTAATTAGAAGAAAAAATTCAAGTCATTTATCTCCAATGAAGGTTTACATTCGAGTAAACATTGTCTGTGCCATAATAAAAAGAAATCATAGAAAATTGAATCCTCTGTCATCGTCTTTAACTGTCACACCAAAACAGCCATCGAATCGCGCATGAGACACTTACCAGGCGAAGGTTTGGACTCTGCGGGTATCTCTAGCACGCGGCTCTCAGCAAAGCGATTCTGCGGTATCGGCGGCCTCTGCACCTGTTGCTGTTGCTCCTGCATTTGCGGTGGCGGTGGGGGCGGTGGCCCATGCTGCTGCACCATTGGTGGTGGTGGTGGCGGTGGCTCATGTTGTTGCTGCTGTGGGTGTGGATGGAGCAACGGTGGCCCAGGTATGTGCTCTCCCCTCACCCTCCTATTCGAGGGAATAGAGTTACTGCGCACGGGTATGCGGTCTTTCGACGGTTGTGGGGGTACCAACACGGGGTTGTGTTGCGAGGTTCGCCTTATTGCTCGCTGCTGTTGCTGCTGCTGCGAAAT
This sequence comes from Torymus auratus, assembly GCA_900474315.1. Lineage (NCBI taxonomy): Eukaryota > Metazoa > Arthropoda > Insecta > Hymenoptera > Torymidae > Torymus > Torymus auratus. Next base: position 16,775 of record UXGD01002390.1, on the reverse strand, counting down.
GACGTTCGTGGTAACCGGTGTCGAGTCCAGCGACGTCTCGTACCATTCCTTCTCCTTGGGCTTGGCAGGTAAGGTACCACCGCTGAGACGGCTGCTGCTATCAGCGGACTCACGACCTTCGACGGATGAGCCGTCTTGAGGGTGCTGCCAGGTTTCGACGCTGCCGAGGGACTGCGTGCGCAGGAGGATGCGATTGCTCGACGGGTTGGTCACGTCTGGGCTGTGTACCTGAGGCTGCAATGATCACAGGTTTGAATAGTTAATGTATAGTTTTAAATAGATGTCATGATGTAAATGAAAATATTGAAATGTTGGCAGTATTTGAGTAAAATATCAAGAGGTAGAGGAGCGTTTCGAAGGCAAGTATTTTTTTTTTAGATTCAAACTAAAAACAAAACGAAAACTTTTAAGCGTTCATATTGATTATTTTTATCATAAATTAGTTCATAATTATTTATCTTATCGGTTACTTTATTTTAAGTTGCGCAATTGCTTTTTTCATTTTGTAAGCTATGTTTGATGAATTTTGTATGTTTATGGTATCTCAATAAAGATTCTCTAAATTCCGATTCATTTGTATCATTTTAGTAAATAAAAAAAAAAATAAATAAAAAAATATTACTGTACATTATCCAATATACGTTAACACCGACTTCATCCATAAATTAAAAATGCAAAGTGTTCTTTCGATTTCCTAGTACAGGTTGCATAAAGAAAAAGTTAACGGTATTCTCACTGATCGACTTTTTCACTTGTGAACTCTTCCTGCGCTGTAAACATAATAACATGTTAAGATTACTTTGCATTAAAATTACATATATAAAAGAAAATAAAATAAAAAAAATGTCTGTAACAACCTGGACATCGCGGAAGCAACGCTAACACACTTCATCCTTTAAATCTATATACACACCTGCATTGGATACGGCCTGGTATGAGGAATCGCCGCGTTCTTCCCACTGATAGCGACGGTGTGATACCTCGACTGCTGCTCCACGTTCGGTGGGTGGTGACCAACATTCTGCTTCCGGCGATCAAGGCTGCCGAATCTGTCGGCCATCTGTTCTTCCGTGCACCACACAATATCGTCATTGAGCCGCATCCAGTAGCCAGGTGGCACGTAAGCGTCGACCGGCGATGGCTTACTACCCTTGTGCTCCGAAACGATCAGCGCGTTGTCCACGGCGTCCCGTTGCCGCAGTATCGGTATTGGTTGTGGTTTACCTGTTGATTCAAGATTGGTTAGATGAACATTTTTAGTAACGATCGGTGTACGATTTGAGTGAGTTGCAAAAATAATTATTACTTAGGGTTTTGTTTCAAATTTTAAATTTAGAAACTTGAACAATAAGTTTTGATTGTGATTTTAAAAAAGTCGTATGTTCCCTAAACAAAATATACACGTACTCAAACGTCGTATAAGTCAAAGAAAAATAAGGAAATATCAATGAATACCAATAAATTCAATTCACTGAAGAATAAATAGAATCTGATGCATAAGTATATAAAACTTATACTCTTAAATAGTTTAAGATTTTCTTATAAAAGTGCAATCGTACCATGATGGTAATTAACCGGATAATCGTGCATCTGGCTATCGTATCTCGGGGCGTTGTAATCCTCATGATACGTGATCTGCGCAGATCTTCGATGCGCCTCATTATCCAGATATCTCGGGTCGGGATACTGCTGATTGCGCATAATCTCCTCGCTTTGCTGTTTCTTCAGTTTTAGCTGCCTGAGATGCATCTGCCTCTCCTCCTCTGTATAAGTATTCGGCACGGGCCTGTACATGCGCTCCGGGTAGAGCTGTGGACTGACACTACTGTTGCTACCGCCTCCCTGGGAGTAGGTGCGTCCGCGAAAGTGCTCTGGGTAGGCATTGTTGTTGACGTTGTCACTGCCACGACGATGCTCGACGGGACTCGGCGCGTGGTACGTCTGGCGACTGGAGTTCGAGCCAACGCTTGAGCCCGGCTGCGGATAATGACTCGCGAGGTCCTGGTAATCGTAAGCCGAATAAGTGTTGTAATTGTGCTCCGGACCGAGGGGACTGAGACTGATACCTCCGTCCTGCAGAAAGCCCCGGGATTCGACCTTAGGGCTAAGGTCCTTTCCTTCAAATGTAAAATGTTATTTTGTTTAGTAAGTTTAACTAGAGGTAACAAATTGTTAAAGAATTTTAAGTTTTTTGTTTTATATATTTAAAAGACAAAGTCATGTCAAAGTTTTCAACTTATATATTTTCTACTTTTTTATAAATTTGATGAATCAGTAAATTGATATGAAGTTCAATTACCTGAGTTATCCAAAGGAGGTCTAGGTTTTTTAATTCTATGCTTAGTTGTCTGTAGAATTGGCTGAGAACTATGAAGAGGAATATGGGCAGATTGTGTTTGTCTTGGTGGGCCTCCATGGCTCTGTCTAATGAAATTAAGCTGTGTATCTAACTCTTGTAGCCTTCTCAGACTTTGATAATATATCATGCGATTCTTCCGTATTAAAGCTGCTTTATTCTCAGAGGGATTATTGATAATAGCCAGAGCATCCTCTGCTATTTTTATTTGCGCCTGCCGTTCTATTTCCAAAGCAGACTCCTCCTGAACAATAAAAGTTTATTTAATAAAAAAAATTCAATATTAAACATTAATGCAATTGTGGAATCTAAAATAAGACATACTGTTCCATTTGTTTTTAGTTTGTTAATTATATTTTGAGAATAATTAACATTTGTTCCAACTCTTTTTCTAAAGTTGGGAGGACTTTCTCCAGGTTCTAGAGGTATTTCGGGTGGCAAAACTCCTGTTAGTTCTGCTTCCTCAATACATAAATTTTTCAATTCATTATTTTTCTGGGCTAGTTTCTGTTGTAGTGCCTCTCGACGTTGACGCAGCCATTGTAGCTTGTTAGCATGAGACTCGTCTGATGTCGATCCAGACACGCCCTCTGTACCTGCCATCACTGTTATCAATGATAATGATTATTTTTTATCAGCAAGGTAGAGTATGAACATAGGAATTTGCAATAAATTTTGAATGAAATAACAGAAAAATACTGTACTATTAATATTTCAAATAAAGCTTATTTGAAAAAGAAAAATGTTTGGCACACATAATGTCTTTCACTTTTAATTTGAAAAGGAATATTTGTTATGAGTCATTACATCTAATATTAATTCCAATTCCTTTTGTTCATGTATTACAAAAAATTGAATACTATTCTTACCCATATTCTTGGTGTGTAGTTTTAAATACCCTGTTTACTCTTTTGATTATAAATACAATAATATCCCTTATCAACTAAGATTAAAATCTCTATAAAATCTTGAAGCTCGACGTTTTGTACACGCGTGATTAAAAATACATAAAAAATACATCATCTCTTGTGTGTCAGCCGTCACTTTGAGAAAATTTGTACTCTCTTCACAAGAGACGTAAGGCAAGCTGCTGAGTAATTTGTAACATTAAAAAGGCACATCTTTGAAATCGACGCTCCGACCCTGTTATTATGCATTATATTATCGGTAATAGGCGAATCGCCTGGCGTTGCTCCAAAACTCGCTTCTCGCACGTCGGCCAACGCGCTGCATGCCACAGGTTAGGTCGCGCGAACGGATGAAAAGGCACTTGCTAGCCATCGTAAATAAGTATACTTATAGGTGTTTGATTTTTCCCGTTCCGCGACTTTCCCACCACAGGATCAAGCGTTATCTCGCGCCAATTGATTGACGCATTGCATCTACGCGAGAAAAATAAATTAAATTAATAAAAATAAAAAAATAAAAAGAAGAGATGTGTCTCGCGAGGATCTCTCTTGAGAGCTCTACTCTATAGCGCGAGCAGGGGCATGACGACGCGCGCGTCCATGAATTGTTTGGTTTTGCGCAATCGGGCCATTGCCAAGGAGCCGCGCGCGCGACTCGACGAGATATATCGATGCGAGAGTGCATGGCTATTGGCTCGTGACTTTTCCCGCGCGTTCATGCACTCTGCGGGCGTGGTTCGAGATTTTTTGAATTTTCTTTTTCACGCCAGCGGAATTTTTTGATTTTTTCACTTTGTGATTAAAGAAATAATCTCTTCCTTATAGAAAAAAATATATTATACATTCACTTACTTTAATTTCGTCTAATTTGCTGCCTCTTGACTTTTTCTATTTATTTTTTTCCCTTTAAAAATTAAAGTATGTTATGAGGAATTTAATTTTTTCAGGGACAATTTTAAAATAAATGGAAAAAGTAAAGATAGAGAAAAATGAAGGAAATTAAAGTGACTGTATATATATATATTTTTTTATATATTTATAGAGAAGAAATTATTTCTGTAGACACAAAGTGAAAAAAATAAAAAATTCTGCAGGATGGGATGGGGTATGAGCTGCATCCGGTATTCGTTGAATTCTAGAGCTGGAACAGATGTTCCAGATGGCTAGATCATGTGTTTGTGTGTAGAAGTTGGGCATTTAAACGAAGCAGACGCAAGATGACTTGAGGTGTAACATTTGTATGAGTATTTCTGATTATTGATACGAGCTGAAAAACAACTAATAAAAGCAATTCGCTAGTTATTTTTATTACAATATATTAAGGTATTTTTACATTTTGGAGTCATACTAGGTGATATTATATTTATACATTATAATCTTTTGGTATACCTTTATTAATAAAATCATCTACTTATATATTTGTATATAATTAATAATTTTAATATCTTTCACAAATAAAAACAAACAGAAAATATATAAACGTGTTGAAAGTGAGTTCCGAGCTGAAAAAATCACTATAGAAAATGTATGGGAGACGGAGTTAAGGATCTGGTTACCGGTTGGAAGAGATAAAAAAAAGGATCTTGTCAAACTCGCAGAAATTGTACACCAAAACCCTTTCCAACGCCCGATGCGAAGAAGAAGCCGCAAAGTTTCAGTTACTGCGCAATTTCTCATTTCTTTATCTCGTGATGCAAGAGCTAAAAATGAAGATTGTTTCAAGCGAATTAATTAACATAATTTGTTGACGATAATTTAAGGATACTTTATTAGCAATTATTTATGTAATAAGATAGCATCTCTTTCCGAGGTTTTTATTAATTTTTATAGGATGACAAAAAGTTTGTGTACGAAAATCTGTAAAAATTATAAATAGTGCGATAAAAAAAACTATATTCTCTACTTATTAAAAAAGATAAAGACTTGATCAAAAAGAAATTCTAGATCGAATCAAACCCTAAAAAACATCCACAGCTGTTTTTTTTTATTTAAAAAAGCTATTACATAACTTGATCCTTTCGTTGTCTTAAGCCATCTCAACCTGTCGACAGATACAAATACATGATTTGGTATTCAAACGACTTTACTATAGTTCGTACCCGCAAAAGTACCTATATACACGCGCATTTAAAAGGCGAAGTTCGGCGTCTGTTTTGTGCTGCTCCGATGCACGGACGCTGCCGAAAATGACCGAGAATTTTTTTTTTTATCCCGCCGGTCATTTCTCCCTCCGTCCTTTTAACGTGAGAAGAGAGCGTGGTATAGGTATGGGTCGAAAACAAAGGCAGCTGCGCAGACTGTTGCACTTTTACGCGTAGTGAGCGTATAACAGGTAAAGTATACAATTAGGTATTATTTTATGCGCATGCATAAGAAGGTATATATACCAAAACAAAAGTGCTGAAACTTGTGTTTATGTTTTCTTGCGTTTTCTCGGGATTTAAACAGTTCTGGAAATTGGAGTATAGGTACGAAGAATTTTGTTTTGTGTAGGTATATTATTATTATATATTCATGTAGTAATGCGAATGTATTTTGGGTTATATATTAAATATTTTATTATAAGGTAAGGAAGAATTCCTTTGTATTTTAAATTACAAAAATTGTCGAATAATATACGAGCGAACGCTGCGTTAGACGTTCAATGCTATTTTCTCCGGTCTGAATTACAGCTCATAAAAGCAGACAGGAGGTAATAAATTATAGGCGTATAGTGCACTCCTTACTTCCCATAAAAGCCAATTTACAAAGCAAAATTATACGTTTTTGGATTCTTCTTAAATCTATGGTTAATTTTTGCACATTTTATAATCATATATCAAACTACAAATAGTGTCTCCGTTCTTAGATAATTAAAAATAAATTTATCATTAATTCTCAACCTAAAACATATCCTGCAGCCAAGTCGCGTATACACCTCTGCGAAAAATTGCAAACGGAGTTGCAAAATGCCGTGATTATACGACAATCATTACGACCATACGCGCGACAGCTGTCGCTCGGGTGAAAGCGCGCAGCGTGCGAAGAAAAACCATTAACCGCTTAGAGAAAAATCCGGACTTCAATCAAAGCCCACTGCACCGACTCATTACTCATGCAGTCGCGGCGCATAAGGCAAACACTGCACACAACCTACGGCTCCGTCAGCATATATTTTTTGCGTCGCGCGCTACTCGTGTGCCGTAATAACGTCGCCTCGGAGTTTCCTGCCTGCGCTGCACTATACAGGCGCCCACTTGTTGCTTGCTCCGAAACACACACACACCCATACTGATATCCTATATGCGCGCGCTGAAAACCTGTCTGCGATTGGTGAATTGGTCCATACAACCGCCTCGGCAGCGCTGCAGCGCAGCGTATATAGCAGCATCCTACACGGCTACACGCTGTGCGCGGGGGGGCGGTGCGCTCCGGCTTCCACCCCCTCTTTCTCCTCTCTTTCATCTCTTGCGTGGGGGGAGAGGAGGAGAGCTACGAGAGAGGACCGCGTAACGTACTCACGGCGAGGATTTTCAAACCGTCATTTCAAAGCGTCGTATAATAGCCGCCGCGTGTCTCCGTGAGATGCTGCGATGAGAGGATAGTAGATCTGCAGGAGGGGATTAAATGTCCGATTGAGCGAGCTACCGTGAGGATTTCCGCACCGGTGAGTTTTTCCTCTTTGTTCGCTTTGTTGGGATAGTATGAGTGTGTGTGTGTATGTTTGCTTTGTAAAAAGCGCGTGCAATTCGAGATGATTTTTCTTTCTTCGTTTTGAGCAGGAGGTAGGGGAAAATTTTTGGAAAGATGAGCGACGTGGGCGAGTGCAAGTACAAGTGGAGTCCAGAGAGCACCACACTGCTGGTGTCGGTCTGGACCGACAAGCAGGTGCAGAAGCAGCTGGAGCATTCGACTAAGCCACAGTTGATATGGGACAGCGTGGCCAAGTACATGAACAAAAAGGGATACAATGTGAATGGGAAGCAGTGCAGATCACGTATGAAGCAGGTGCTTGTGTGCTATCGGGAGGCCAAGAGAGCTGGGACTAAGGCTGATGTGGAGCAGTATTACGACTCCATAGACAAGGTTTTGAAACTGAAGAAATTCGAGCATTATAACAACGCTGGAGTTGATACTGTTGGTAAGTTGATACCTGCTGTGTGATAATTTTATTCAATTCTCAGATTTAAGATGTATTTACCAATATGTTAAATTGTCAATAATTAGTCACTTGTTTTAACATGCAATAATAAATCAAATTCAACAAATTGGTTACATATGGAATATGAAATTTATAAAAAATTTCTAACAAAAGTAATTTATTGTATTACTTTAAACATTTTAGATTCTACAGCAAATGTTAAATCACCTCCTAAGGACGTAAAAACTAATAAGAATCTCCAAATGCGTTACAAATATCAACAACCAGCTCAATCTGCCTTCAGAACAGAGGCTCTGTCCCCCCTTTGGGGTGGAGGACGTAAGTTTATTAAATCAAGTTTCAAAATAGTTAAAACTATTTTAAATAACCTCATTAGGTATGTTTGTTATTTGCAGGAGATGAAGATTATCCAGATTCTCCAGAATCAAATGAAACAGTATTAGCTCAACCTTTTAGAGTTCTGTCTCCTGTTCGAGATGCAGCCACTAACACAACTCAGCACCAACTTGGCAATAATAAAAAAATAATGGTCAATGGTGTTTGTGAGGAAGTTCCAATCAAGGAAACTTACAGACAAAACACTTACTCCAATAATTACTTCAGTGAAATCCCTTTCCAAAACACTGTTCAAAATGTCCAAAATCAAATCATTCAAGAAAATATGCAGCAACATCAAGCACTTCTGCAACAAAATCTTCTTCAGAATCAGATATTAGAACACAATCGATTACAAATGAATCCTGTTATGCGTCAAAACATTCAAAATATCAATCAAGGTATCTACAATGATCAGGGAATTGCATACAATCAGGGGCAATTTGGTATTGGACAGAATGTAATACCTGAAAATGTTTTAAGGATGCAGAATAAGTGTCAACTAAATTCCATAAATAACAGAGCAATGCCTCAGGAGCCAAGAAAGAATAGTTTTAGGCAAAATCTAGCTGCAACTCATCGTCAGTTTCAGCAGGACATTGGCATACAACATTATAATGGAAATTTAAATCAATTGGGATTCTTATCACCAAGCATCTCGCCTGACATACCACCAAATTTAAACGATGCGTTCTGCCAATCAAAAAATGATAAGATGCATGATTTAAATGAAACATTCACTCAAACAGGCCCTAATGTAATGAATCTTCCAAACGCAGATGTTACTACAATAACGAATAATGCCACGTTTAACGATGATACCATTTCCATTGAATTTTTACAAGATTCTCCGTCACCGGATCACGAGCCGAAAAAATTGAAAGACTTTGCTGTAAATACAGAGAACATTCCTTCTGTTCCTGTTAGAAAAAAGAAAGCTGAAAAACTAGAACGACTAATGATGGAGGCTATAAGTTCTCAAAATGATGTCGTTAATAAGGTATTTTCTAAAATATCACGTTCTTTGCTCTTTTATCTTAAGTAACTCGAGCCCGTGTTTTCATTAGCGATAATCTTCTAAACTTTGAATGCAATGTAAAAGCGAACAATTTTATACAAGTAATATACACTAGAAAATATTGTTATTGTTTCCAAAATCATAATGTCACTCTTTCCCGCAGATCCTAGCAGCGCAAAATGACATGGTCTCACGCGTTCTCGACTTAGATCGAGATCGGCAAAACCGGTTAGAGAACCGCATCGATCACCTTCTCGATGTCGTGCAGACGGCCGTGCTGAACAAGAGTTCCGAGAGCAGAGGTAGCGACATTCCGCCACCACCGCCGGAACCGCGGATCACGAACCTGATGCCACCCCCAAAACCGGGCGTGGTTCCGCCCAAGCTGGACTTGGTGCCACCAAAGCCATGCCGCGTACCTTGCACCGCCTCAAATGTGAATAGCCAGATTATTAATCAGAATCCCGCTATGACGAGGCCAGGTGTGATTTCGCCTGTCATGAGCCCGACCAAGAGGGTCGGAGCAATATGCCAAAAGTTGGGCCCCGTATCCACGTCGCCGTTCGTTCGAGCTCAGCAGCAGTTGGGATTTAGACCTATTCAAACGGTAGAATATGCCATAAATTGTATTTTAAGGGGTTTCTGTTGTTTCGAGGTGTTGTTGATTTTAATTCAAATACATCATTCTATTTTTTGATCGATGATTGTGTGCTATTAATATTAATTATCGCGTCTAAGGAGGTCACGTTAGTTAACTGTAGTTATGAAGAAGTTCGTCAACTATGCTAATTAAAGTGTAACATGAATAATTATTACCTGAGAAGCGATTGGTTGATATTTTACAAATATTGAAATTTTGATATTCTACTATCTACTGTTGTTGCTTTTATTAAACTAAATATTACTATCTGAATAAATTAAGGCAGTCAAAGTGTATTATATATTAACATAATAGTTTAAACTTTATTTTTTGTTATTTTACGTTTTATAATTACTAAATATTAAAAAAATTTATAGACCAATGAGGCACGAACTCAATCATCAGCCGAGCGGCGCATCGCCAAAGAATTCAATCTTGGCATGGATACTAAAACTTTGATTTTCGAGACGGAGAATTTGCTGGAATCCGAACGTCACATACAAGAAGAAGTGGAAAATGCACGAATCAAGGCTGCTATGGATCAGCATTTGCAGTCCCGCCGACGTCTGTTTACCAGATGCGAACCAACTGCTGCGATGATTCTCAGCGCCGCATTTCTTGAATACGAGATTCAGTCGACGGAAATTATCGAGAATGCAAGGCTCATGTCGTTGATGCAAAAGCAAAGAGATAATGAGAGAGAATTGTTGAACAGGCCTATAGATCAGTATAAGTACAATGGTTACAGACCCAATAATGATGGTAAGTTTTGAGCATACGGAATTTTAACATTAAGTTATTTCGAAAATTTTGGTTTCATAATTATTAAAAAGAACGAAATGTAATATTAAATGTTTTGTAAAGAAATTTATAATTGATCAGTAAAAGAGCGTTCGTGTATAAAAAGGCATACTCGTGTCATTTCAAGACTTGATTACGAAACCAAACTATCTGGAAAAACAACTTTCCAAGTACATACTCTAAAAACAGAAAAAAATAACTGGATGAAATAACTGTACAAAGCTAAGATCTCGTTATTTTCCGAATAATTGCTAGATCACACTTGTATAATTCATCCATAAAACGGACATTCACGTTGTATCATTTCTTACCAAGTGCCCGCCGCAAAGCGCGACAACGACAATCTACTCGCTGATCAAGCAGTGAGATACGAGCGCCTCAGGCAGTTGAACGCTCGCGAAAGAGTCATCGGCGATCCCTGCGATTCTTCAACACCGGCGAAACCGGCACGTGCACCACCAAAACCCGAGTACGAATCAACCGAACCCCGACAATCGATACAGCAGCTGGCTCAACTGGTGATGAACAGCGCTCGTTGGAGGCAGAATGCAGCAGCGAACAATCATATGGAGCGTAAGGATTTGAATTATTGCCCTTCGAATGGTGAGTTTTCAGTCTTCTAAACTTTTGCAACCATTATGCTATTGGTTTATATATTTAATACATTCTAATACTGTACTAAATGTAGGAGTTGCGCTGAAACCCACGTGTCCAGAAGAGGACGAGGTGATGTTGCGAAATGTTATAAAAGGCGCGACCAATGACAACCGCACCCAGCACGAGAACAGACAGGCCCTCGATGGCGCAGTGAAGACCCTGAACTGGCTTCAGGATCGTTACTCCTACGGTGGTCAAGCGCCTGCAGCGCGAAACAACGTTCAGGAAATCGCTAACAGACTCTCCTACAACGCCCCACCTGCACCTCCACCTCCAAAACCGGCGCGCCCCATGACGATGGGCTTTACCACAGAGTTCTTGAATAACGAGAACAAAAACAATAACAACGTCAATCGCAAACAGTACTCGAACGAGCACGAACGACGCGTTGGCTTTGTCGACGACGATGAGAATAAAAAGGATGTGCTCAACGAAGCCGACAGGGATCCCTTCCATGAGCTCTACATACAGAAGCAATTCCAGCGTGCACATAGCCGTAACCTGCCCTTCATGATGCACAACGGCAAGATCATCTTCCCGCAGAACGACATAATCGAGCGTTATATGCAGGATGAGCGCAACGTTAAACCGAACAAGGACAATGACTCAGACAACGACGAGGAGTTCCTCGATACGACGACGAGCATGCCGAGCTCGCGCAAGAATTCAATCACCAGCTCCACTACGAAGTCTGTGAAAGCGGAGGGTGGTGGCTGCATCGTTAGCTAAACGTGATCTTCGATTCGTAATGTGATCATTCATTTATTTTTTATTTTTTTAGGACTTTAATATGACGTTTTGAAATGAAATTGATTTGGTTGAGTTCGGTCAATACGTAAATAGTATCAAATGAATCTCTTGACTTGATTTTACCAAGACTGGCGCGTCATATTAAAACGTTCCTTCATTCCATTATACTTTAGGTATGGTTTATGATAGCTTTTGGCAGCTTCTGTGCATACAATCAAAATAGTTTTTGATTAACGGATCAAAATTGCCAAATTGATTTTACAAAGACTTATGGTATGTTATAGATTTTCTAATATAGTTTATTTTGACTTTGAGAAAAGGATAGATTCTAGGTAGCGTTTAGAGCTTTTTCTTTATTATGATCGCAGCGACGGTAGTATGTAATCGGCAAATGAATTTTCTGTTTTGTTATCGATTGAGGCATGCTTCCGAGCTATATTTTTATAGAGTTAGTTATTCAGTTAGTTTGCAAATCGCAATTTGCTTCTGATTCTTTGTCTTCTAGCCAATTCTATATGTGCCAACAAGCTGCATATAAATATTGGTAGTGATAAATATTTTATTTCTTTCGTTTATGCATTAATCGTTGCATAAGTTAGTTATTATTATAAGAAGCTGATCTCCTCTTTATTTCTCGTAGATTAAGACTCGCGGTCTATGAATAAATTGGACCGTATTACGTGCCTTATCTATATTATTGCATAATTGTCTGTAGTTTAAAGAAAAATATGTGCCTTACCTTGTATTCATCCAAAGTCGGGTGAAAATGTGCCAATAACGTAAAAAAGTGCTTCCATTGTACACGTTATTATTATTATTATTATTTTGTATATTTCTCGAAGGATCGAATAAAGAAAAAATTTCCTTATATGTATAGAATTTATTTATTTAAATTCCCTAGATATATTTTATTACTCGCTCTTTTCTGTTACACTGTGCAATTAAAATAAATTCGAATTCTTTGGTTAAAAGAATGTTGGAATTATAACGTACACTTGAGTAATTAATGCATATTTACTACAACTAATTGAACTAATTTTCTTAGTTTCCGATTAGGAAAAAACGTACAAGTTCTGTACATCGTTTTGTACTAATGATTTAAAAATACTTTTTGTATACAATTCTCTTATTAAATTATTATGTATAAAGTTGACAATAGAACCGGAATTTTATAATGCGATAAATATATAATAAAGTATAAAAAATGTATAACGTTTAAACATAAATTGGGTTTGATAATGTTATGCATTCGAAATTATACGTTAAATCGCTGGACTAGAGACTTGTCCTTGGAACAGTATTGTATCTCGCGTGCTAATGTAGTAGTAGAATGGTCTGTTGATGTCAAGTATTACATTGTCGTTTATGATCGACATCTTCATAACCATCATTATACCTAGAAAAGTGAAAGAAACAAGTAAAATTCAATAAAATTTGAAAATGTAATTATAATTATGAAATGAAATAGAAGTATATACGAACATGGAAGTGACATGGAAAAATGTATAATTGTTTCGAGTGTCAGGAGAAACGAATCATTACACAAAAGATTGCTCAAGAAATTATGAATTCTGTTGAGAATTCATAGGTGTGAAATAATGTTTATCACATAGACATCAAATAGTGAATTAAACAAAAGTAGAAAAGTGCAAACGAGTAAACAAGTGGTCCGTGACTGGTGCTTTTGGCAGCGAGTGAATGAAGAAAAAATATCATACATCTGTACAATGATACTTTAAATATATACAATTACATACAATGATTTATTGAGATAAAGTAAATAAACAAGTCGAGGACATTTTCGTCAGTGCTTTTTTATTAATTTAAACAGTCCATTTATTATACATATACGCGCATGTTTTACTGACCTGCATCAGTCATATGCAAAGTGCACAAAAAAAAAACACAAACAAAATATTTGCAACAGAAAAAAATTAATAAAAGTCTACGAATATATATATACGTCAAGCATACACAATCATCAGCGTTACGCATGCATCATCAGTATATAATATAAGAAAGTATGCTCTCTTTTAAAAGACAATTGTCTTTTCATGATTAAGTACATGTAAAGTCGCGCCTCGTAAAAGTTAAATAAAATTATATTATTAATTGTACACATTAGCAATAGCTTTGGCTATAAACTGTTTTTTTTTTTTTTTTTTTTTTAATTTTTTTTTTTATTATTACATATATTCAGATCAAGGTACACGAATACACCCACGCACACGCACGCGCACGTCGAGAGTTGCGAGTATATATAGTTTTCTCAATCGAACTTTTGCTTTATTAAAGTACACCTTCTCTCCGGCGGTCTTTGGGGTACGAGTTTGGTATATAGGCTTTTACACAGACGGCGCGGTAAAGTGTCCGGCGAATAGGGTAACTTCTTGTTTGACTATGGCGAAGAGAGATGGGCGATCGATGTGTAGCCATTCTGACTCGTCCTCGCCGAACCTGATGTCGATCTCGGACTCTGTGGAGCACAAGGGAGGGTGAATGAGAAAAAGGTTTTTGGGCGACGTGGTGTTGGAGCAATATAAATAGAAGTAAGGGCTTTGAATAATACAAGTTTTGTTATACAATGTGAATCAAAGTCTGTTTAAAAAAGTATTTTCATTTTAAAAAATATAATAATTATTAAATTCAAAACTTTTATTTTTTTTAAATAGATAATTGAAATATATATATAAAATAGACGCTTTGAAGTAATGAAATGATATGCATGTTATTGTTTAATTGGTTGACGACTACGACACAATTTTTATTAATATTTGCATTTCCATTTTATTATGATATCTTTTGCAATGACTTTTAAAGAAATGAGACACTTAATATTATTTATATGAATTAAATTTTTTAATGTACATCATATATATGAATTAGCATCTTCGTTTAAAAACAGTATGAAAAATCCCAAACAAAGATTACCGCACTAATTGCACTACTAAACACATATACAAAACGACCACCATTCGACAATAATTCCCCACGAGTAATCTTCATTTGAAATCCTCTATAACTATACCCTATTGAAAAATTCCGAATTAGATTTCCATATATACAAAGATCGATTCAGATTTCCGTACACAGAGTTTTTCAACAGGGTATAAGTATACTTTACGTGATATAAGCAAAAAAAAAACAAAAAAAAAATGCGGTGTAAAAAAAACTCGTCAATCGCATGCAACGTTGAACAAAAAAAAAACGAAAAAAAAAATCAAGCACTCTCGGTCGTAAAACGAGAAAAAATAATATAATAGTGTATGTATACGTACTTTGGTATATTGGTATAACGAAAGAGAATAATGATTACGCTGTTTACCTGCATGCGTGTGGGTGGTTCTCTCGGTATCTCGGTCTCTCGTTCATTCTTTAAGTGCTCCGGGGAAGGGTAATATTTTACGGCTTACTGACCAGTCCGGCGAACAGTGTGACTCGGCCCTTGCCGTCGCTCGACTGCTTTACGATCTCGTAGTAGAACGGACGGTCGACGACGAGATCGTACGTTATGGGCAGCGAGAATAGGACGATGCCGCCCGCTATACACATTATATATATACACACACATATTTTCATATACAGGTGAAATTTTATTTAAATATATCACATTGGCCTCGTACTCGGTTATTTAATTTTTCAACGCGGGTCGCAGCTCTACAACGGATGGATTTTTTGTTTTTTATATACTTTAATTTTATCATCTAATACGCACGTTTATAGATTTGGTTTTAGTTATATATTATACTTTAGATACCAGATGTTACAGAAAAATATGTGCCAGAGGGACATGCGGTTATCTTATCTACGTACCTATACACATGCACCGCACTGAAGGGCGGGGAGAGATAATTTTTGTTTTTTTTTTAGGATTGGAAGAGACGGTTACAATATACACATGCACCTATAAGAGGGAACGAGGATGCGGACGGTGTGTCATATATATTACACTCAGGACAGCAGAAAATGCCTTTGTAGAGTATCTGTTATTTCTTCTTTTTAAGATTGAATATAAAAAAAAGAAATGATAAAAGATATATCTATGTTGATAAGATAATAATCTCGATAATTTTTATAATTAACAAAAACCGGTGTACGGCCGTTCTATACAAAAATATTCTACAAAAACATCTCTAGGTGACAAATTAATCTCTTATGAATTGTACATATACATATATATCAAACTTTATTCAGAAAGACTAAATACATAACATTTATCATCTGCGCAACACATACTCTCCCTTTCTCTCTATACAAATTAAAAAAAAAAAGCACTACGTATCGGGTACCACGAGACTAGTATATAATATTTTTGCACGCTTAGAGCGTGTTGGTCAATACGCCTTGGAATAAAGCGGTGCGCGAGGGCTCGTGAACGATGGCATAGAAAAAGGGTCGGTCCACCCTGAGCTCGGTGACGCGCTTGGGAGGGCCGGGTATTGCGAGCCCCTGAAAGCCACCTGCGAACAGACATAGTGTGTGTGTTGTGCGCGTCGATCGCGACGACGAGCAACGCACAATACACATGCGAGATCAATATCAATGCCTTGTAGATTTATTTTTTGTCTTCAAACGGAAATTGATGTATATGAGCTATTCTCAAATTTATTTCCTTTTTACGTTTCAAAAAAAGTATAAAAATTTTTTTTAAGGCACACTCATGGGACAAGGTTTTTCTTGTTTTTTGAGCTTTACTAGATATAAGAAAAAAATATGTGCCACGCTAAATTTAATGGTATCATTTTTTGCGACAGATTCTAGTTTTTGAGAAAAAGTCCTTCTCTTCAAAAGTCAGCCATTTTTTCTAAAATCTGTCAACTTCAATGGATCTGGATTCCTTCAACAGTTACAAGAATACTCTCAAAGCCGGCGCTGCAGATTTCTGCAATTTTTGCGTTTTTATGCCTTTTCGAAGTTCAACTTTAAACCCTTGTAACTTTTTAAGGAATCAACATTTTTTAATTAAAAAAAAAGGAATTAAATCTCTTTCTTTGAAGTTTAAAATTCTTTTTTGAACTTTCAATTTGACAGATTTTAGAAAAAATGGCTGATTTTTGAAGAGAAGGACTTTTTTGACTATTTTCTCAAAAACTAGAATCTGTCGCAAAAAAATGATACCATTAAATTTA
>UXGD01002389.1:0-26401 GCA_900474315.1 Torymus auratus | reverse complement strand
ATAAAACTGAAGACAACAGTTATAAACGGATGAAAACTGTTTATAAATGATAAAAAAAAATTGGAAATTTTCGCTATATACAACTTAATGCGATAATTGAAAATAACAGTTAATAACTGAAGAAAACTGATAATAACTAATAATAAATGCACAAAAGAGTTTTAAACTGTTTAAAAGTTAAGAAAATTTTGAAGAAAAGCGAAGAAAAATGAACAAAAAATTTATTTTTTAATTTTTTTGCGATTGGAATTTGAACATAAAGTAACTGAAAAAAAACTGAAGGAAACTGCAGATAACTGTTGTCTTTGTCTCAATTTCGACCTTTTTCTGCAGTTATCTGCAGTGAATAACTGTTTTAGTCAGTTTTCTTCAATTGTCTTCACTATTTTTTTTCGCTAGGGTATTAATGACATAATGATTGAATTGAGATATAATCATGCATGTCGATCATACATTCACATTTTCTTGTTTATACTCAAAGTTAACAATTTTAATGACACTCGATCCGTGCGATACTATATAACATTTGCTAAACGCAAGGTTTAGCAAAGGCACTTACCGCACGAACTATAATCATAAAATAATATTTGATACACGTGCAAGAATCATATTTATTGCACTAGCATCGAAACGTTATACCATTATTAAATAGTTTACTAACGCCATACATAAATCCAATAAAATGTTATTTCAATCTAGTTTAGTATAAAATAAAAAGATAAGCTTTATTTGAAAAAAAAAAATTAAGGGTGAGGAAACGAAAACGACATGTGCTACATTATATAATGATCTTTTAGTTTTATCGTCTTCAATTGAAATTTACACTCCAAATAGCCAACTCAAAGTTTCGAATATAAAATATAATTTGAATCCTATAATATTCTCGTCGAGCAAAGGCAAATATTTGCTACAAATTTGTTCATTTTCAAGTAAATGAATGCCGACTACCTATACTCGGCAAGATTGTCTTTAATTCGTGTTATTTATAGCTTTCATTATACTAATTTTTAAAATAAAAATTTAACTAAAATTTATAAATTATGGTCTGAAAAATAAATAATTATACAATTACTTACAGTTTCCTGTGAATTATTACATGGCTCGATATGTAAATACTAAATATCAAAGAAATTTTAATACTATAATATTTCAAGAATAATAATTATGTCATTCAGAATATTTTTAAATATTGGAACATATATATTTTAAATAAAAAAAAACTTGATATAGAATTATCCATATTATTATATTAATAATACAATTTACGACGTATATATTTTCAGACCATCGATACTCTACACTATCATCACATGGGCCTATTACTCAGCGACGGAAAAGGTTTTTGTCGACATGTTCCTTAAAGCACTAACGTACTTTGAAATCGATGCTCTGGAGAACCTCGAAAGTTTTTACGCACCGGTTATTCTTCGGACGTTCACGATATCTTTCTCCGCGTTTTTCGTTCTGCTTCTTCTACCCCATGAGCCCTGGCGTTTCCTCTTCGTTGTGTCCTTCTTAAACATCTTCGTCAAGTCAAAGGAACTGCAAAACGACTGGGCGGCTTTGGAGAAGGAACGCAACATTCTTAGGAGATATCGAAACGCTACGATCGAGGAGATCAAGAGAATCGACGACGTTTGCGCTGTCTGTCTATCGCCAATGACAAAAGCCAGAGTCACGCCGTGCCAGCATCTATTTCATGCCGGTTGTCTTCGACAGTGCCTCAAAACTATCGATATATGCCCGATATGCAAGCAGCAGCTTACTTTTATCCATTGACGATCACGAAGGATAATAGCTAATTTGGAACTTTAATTATAATTCCTATCACACTATTTTCTCTGTGATATAGTTAATAAAATGTTGATAATATTATAGTCTTTACTTTTGTTTGACCTGACTATTTATATATTTCAAATGTAAGCTTATGTCATTACAAATCTGTACTTATATTTATATTTATCATAGGAACTAAAATAATTTGTAAAAATGCTTTTAACAGTTTTTTAATATATATTATAATACAATGAAATGTTTGTATATAATGTATAATGATTTTTTACCATAAATAAAATATCTTTAGAAAGTATAATATCTATTATTTTTACAGAATTTTTCTTTAAAAAATGTAAGTGACATTTAAAAATTGTTATTATGATTCATGTATTACGTTTCTCCCTCAAACTTTTTTGTTATGTCTATATATTCACCATCTGGTGGGTCGAAATTTTCTATAGGAGGGGTAGCTGTTGGGCCTTTAGCAGAATATGGAAGTAAACCAGGATCAATCTACAAGTATACAGTATTGTAAATTATATTAATCTTATTATTTTAATTGAATTTTTCTATATTCAACTTATTATACCGCTATTGCTTGTTCATAAAGCTCTTCTGACACAGCCTTAAGTTCACTAAGAGTTTTATCTTGAGCTGAAACCCACTGATTGATAATTTTCAAAGTTTGAAGATGCTCATGTTTCTTGAACTTACTCCATTCTTTAAGGAATTGTGCTCTTTCCTCTAATTGTTCAACTGATGGAGGTGTTAAGTCTATATTTCCCTTTCTAATAAACATTAAATTCTTTAAATAAATTAAAAAAAAAAAATTGTAAAATTAGGAAATAACAACATTGCTTACTGAAGTTCTTTTCTCAAACTTATAGCGACTTCTACTTCAGCTATAGGTTTCAATTGTCTAGCGTGTTTTTGTAATCTTCTAATAGATTTTTCCAACTTTTTCCGCCTACGTTCTTCTTTTGCCTTAATGAGTGCTGGATCCATCTTTTTTTTCTTTTTCAAAGGTTCAGCACTGCAAAGTTATAGAAACATTATTATTAATGGGCAATATTTACTTGTATTATATATATATTTATTTATTTGTATGATTTCTATTTTGTTATACTCACAATAAGACATTTGTAACATTTAGACAAAGGGGAGGATTTACAGAAATATTTCGAGAAGGAACCAGAACGTTGTTTATCACAAACCTTAAAAATCATTGTAAATTTAAAACAAATTTTAGAGTGGGGTTATATTTGCTTTATTTAAAAATACTAATGTGTCATACCTCGAAACTGTATTTAATAATCCTGTGCTGTACATGGTTATAATAATATGTCTTAGTACCTCGAAAAATCACTTTCAATTAAAATTATTATTACTGTAATAAATTCTTCATTTTTCTTATAACCCTAACCTATCACCATTTTCTTCCGACAAGAGAGAAATATATAATCATATGTTTCGTTTCTATAGACTGTGCAGATACTACAGATATAAGATAGTATTAGGCAAATCAGAATTGGAAAATAGCAAATACTATCTTTTATCTCGTATAACCTTACTTATATTATCTCAATCGAAAGATGATCACCGAGTACTAACAACAATTCTAGTCGGCAGTCGAACTTCGGCTTCTTTAACTTTTCTGTACCTAATAAAATTCAAAATAAAGTGAAAATGTTCAAACGAAAACTGAAAGCTCTCGATTATCTCGAGTGGGACAAAGTTAATGCGAATGGTAATTACACTATTGTCAAGTGTTAACTGCAGCAGAAACTTAACCTACATAATTTATGTATAATTTATACGTTTTCTAGATGAACAACATTTTAAGAAATTAATATATTGGTTAGAAGATCAAAAAATTCGACATTACAAAATTGAAGATCGGACAAATTTACAAAACATCAATGCGGCTCAATGGCAAGCAGCTTTTGACAAATATCTTGGAGATGTTGGATGTCCAGTATTTGAGGCTCAATTAGACAAATTAGAGTGGTTAATAGGCTTAGCAATAAGATTAGAATATGATGACAACTGTAAGTACATGTAATTAAAGGCTTATTAAAAACTTATAGAAAATGACAAAATTTTGACAATTTCAGGTGAAAAATACAAATCAATCAATAAAATAAAAAGTAAAAATGAAGCTGCTCCTACTGTCAAGTCAACAAATCCTTTAGATAATTTAGATTGTAAGTATTTCTTTGAACTCAATAAATTTTATTCTTTTAGTACATAATAAAATAAAATTTTTTAATTGTTTTTCAGTTCAAAGTAATGAATTCAAAAATGGTGTAAATGCTTTAGCTAAATTATTAATTATACCACAACACCCAAATCACTTAGTGACATTGGAAGCCTGTAGTAAACTTGTTTGTAAAAGATTAAATCCTGCTGCTGTACAGAATCCTAATTCTGTGATTATTACTGGAAAACCTTTTCCTATCATGGAAACTAATGTTGGATACAATATGGGTGATGCCGCTTTGAACAATGCTGCAAAAGTTTTAAGTTTATTATATATTCAAGATTTGAGGGAACTTCAAACTAAAATTAATGAAGCTATTGTTGCTGTACAAAATATTACAGCAAATCCAAAAACAGATACCAAGTTAGGTAAAGTTGGAAGATAAGTGGTGTTAAATTATTCTTAATGTAAGATTTTTTAATAATTATTATACTATTTTGATGTTACTATATTGTAAAATTTACAATGGTAATAAAAATGTACTACAAATTTGTAAATAATGAATATTTATTTAATATATTTATAATGGTAATGATATTGGAGTCAAATTTAAAAAAACATTAGGAATGTACATAAGTAACGCTTTGATCATTATTTACATAAATATTTTTGGTGCATAAAAATATTAATTGCAGTTATTTATGTTTTACATTTCTTTTCCTGCGAAATATGAATGCATTAAAAAGACATGTGCAAGATCATTAGTTAAGTAGGAAAGTTTTATCACGTGTATAAAGTTCAAATTGGTGTCAAAACTCAAGTATTCCGACGGATTAAAATTTGTATTAAAACACTGAAATGAAGAATTATAATATCAAAATTTTAACATCAATTAAAACATTAAAACTTTAATATTTATAATAGATTCAATGAATATTAATGTAAGTTGTAAGTTTTGAGGCATCTTAGTAATGATTGATTATCCAAAACCCATCCATGTTTAAGATATTTAATACTAAAAAATTTATCTTATTATTTTTTTATAAAATTATTATCTGTATTATGTCATTTTTAAAACTTTTAAAAATTATTTTTATAATTTACAATAATACAAGCATAAAATATAATTTGCCTATGCAAAAATTGTCTATAATTTGGAAGTTTTGAGTTTACGATAATTTACAGTTTTCTTTACTGATCCAAGGCACTACTGGTTGCACTCTTGGCTGACGCGCTTCATCTTGAATGGAGGCCTGCAGGGCTCTAGCAAGGGCTTCATCTTCACTCATTGTGCCTTGAAGATTTCTGAACGAATTTGAATTAGTTGTACTACTACTTTGTGCTGTTTTATTAAGGGCACTCAATCTTTTAAGTCTTAGAGATTCTTCTTTTCCAGCACAGGTGTGATCTACGGGATGCCTGTGCTTCAAACAAAAGTTCTTGCCACAGTCTACACATTTAACCTGAATAATTTCTTTAGTTTTGCACCCTTTCGATGAACACTTATTGGCAAATACTTTTCTACGACTTTTTCCATAATCAGACTTGCAGTCATTGTCTATATGTTGTCCAACAGCTAAATCTGGAGGATCACCTCGCTTTGATGGAACTGGAGCATTGCATAATGGGCACACGGGTACCTGGACATCCTTCTTATAAGCGCTAGGACAAGAATGCCCCATATAAGATATATGATCTGTACAAAAAATTGCTTCACAAGCATCACATCTGAGAGGTAGAAAATCTAAGCGGTTACACGTCTGCTCTGAGCAGTGCTCTCCAAGATTTGGGAATTCCATTATGACTAAATTCTTATTAACTGCAAAGTAAACAGAGAATTTTAGATAAGTAGATGAAAAAGTGTTTGTAACCTTGAAAAGCTTTGAAAAACTTACGTTAAATATATATAATTTGTAAAAAACTAGTACACTTTCAATTTACTTTCGGAAAAGTCGGGAAGACTGTAAACACACTGCTGACGTGCTGAACGCCACGTTACTGAATGAGCAACTTTCGAAGTAGCTGCGTCCTTTATATCTTTCCGTCATGCCATGATGACTGATCATAATACAACAGTCATAATGACTTCAGCAATCGATGGTGAACCATTGACTATATACCACTATTAGTTTGAAATCTTGATGGTGAAAATTGAACTTAGGTTACGTCAGATTTATGTTTTGTAAACGGCTAAAAAGATATTTTTACACATTTTTTGGATTTTTATATTTGATGTTTCAATTATCACCTGTTTTATTGCATTTAAAGTTCTATATTTAACTATATTGTTTGTTACCTTTGAAAGTCAAAAAAATTAAGTTTTAGGTTATCGTTCGTCGTCGTCCTTGATGATAAGAATGGAGGAACATAACATTGCAGAATTGCTTTAATATTATTAAATGAAATTTTTGAAAATTTTTTAATTATTTTAATTAGTTTTTATTATTCTTACTCCTATAAGCGCAAAAAAAATTGAACTAATTATTACTCTTGAAATCAAAACTCCAAACCATATTATAAAATTGTAAATTCTACCACTTTTAACATCTTTTATAGAAATAAGGTATAGTTATAACTTAATGTATGAATTGTTTTTATTTTCTAAATTTCTAATGTGAACAAAAATCGAGTTAAAATTAAATTGCTTGCAAAGGATGATGTAATAATATTCTCTTTTAATAATAATGTACACTAATTATAAATTTTATTGGAACATGTATAAATTAATATTATTTACATACATAAAAGTACTTAAATTATAAAAATATTAACAAAAATCTTCAATACGTATATTTTTACTCCTGATGAAACTGGTCTCGGAATGGAGGTAGATCCAAAACTCGTGTTATTCCAAGCCCAAGAAACGCTATAAAAGTGAAAGCACAAAAATTGCATCATATTAAGTAGTGCTAACAGCTATATTGTTAAGGTATGACAATGCATTAATAAATAGCTTACTTCCTGCTATAGCTAGCATAATTGTTTTCCCAGTGGCTTTTTGAATTTCTTTAGAATGGTAAGCCACATAAAGACCTGCGCCTATAAGTCCAGATCCGCTTATCAATCTGCAGCCTGTACAATCGCGATTTCTGCCAGATATAATACTAGTAGATTCTGACATTGTTTCTTTTATTTTGATGTAAATTTATTGTAAATATTATTATACTATTGAAAGAAAAGTATTATAAACAGTCCACGAAAGGTTATGTGGCATGATGCATGTTTCGTAGTATCTACCTTATCTTCAGAGACTCAACGCCAGTGAATGGGAAATGGAAATTGTATTGGTAAGGTAGAACAAAGTTAATCGAACGATATGTATCAATCAATAGGTATATAAATAAATATAAATGATTTAAACTTTAGACTAACAAGAAATAATGTTTGTAAGAGAAGACTTCTAACTTTATAACTTTACTTTAAGCAAAGGATAATAAAATGTTAAATATAAAAATTTTTAAAGAAGTAGAAAAAGTATCATTTGTTCAGACAATTTGAACACCTAGTGTAATAACGTGCATTAACTTTGCATATATTAAGAAATTTTTATGGTATACTTAGACACAATATGTATAGCAAATATTTATTGTTGTTAACAAACGTTTATTCATGTATAGAACTAATTTGTAGGTTTAAAACATACAATGTACAATATTTTTAGAATGTACACATTCATCATAAAAAAAATCCCATACAAACTTAATTCACCAGAACTTGAAAATATTAAGCTGTTTAAATTACTGTACATTATTTCTTATTTTTTAACAAGATAAGTATGAATCGTAGATTGTACAAAATGTAATTGCAGTGATTGATGTACTAATCTTCTTGGTAAAAATATGTGTGATGCACAAAAACGCAATTTAACTTTTCTACCAAGCTTTCTCTTAAATTAAATCACTCCATCAACTCATGATATACAGTTCATAATGAAATGATTTATGTTAAACCAAGTTTTTAAATACTTGGGCACAGCTCCAGTCCGTAAATTACATGAAAATGTACTATTCAATGAGTTTCTTTGCTCTGAAGAAACGTCTTAAGTAAAAGACTTGCCAAGTAGCCAGACTCAGCAAGCAAAGCATTGAAAATATGCTGAAGTACAGAACTCGAGAATTTGTGGCCTCTGAAAGTCATAAAGATCATTTATAAAAACACTATTTTAGATTTTCTAAACTAATATTTGATACAAATTTAGCTTACCATTTGTATCTCTCATATCTTCTTCATTTTTACGCATCCTAGCAAAGTCCTGTACTATTGCTTCTGACAGATCTTCTAATCTCTTGAGTTCAACCTCAATAGGTTTTAGTTTTGCAGCTTCACCAATCTGTAAAAAGTTAACATAAAATTAATATAAATTCTTTAAATAAACACATAAACTTGAAAAACATATTATTACATTTTACTTGAAATCTCAAAAAGCATAATTATTGCAAATGCACAAGTACATGTGTTATTTAATTTTTGCAAAATACTTAAAAACACTATATCTATTAAGTTTGCATGAATCTATTAATATTTATTTGCACGCTGTAAGGATAAGTAGGTACATATCTAATATTCATTTTTTATCATGCAATGAAGTACTTTGGGATAGAAAAAGTAAAAGGTAAGTGTAACACATACTACAATACAAACAGAAAATGTGACATTATAAGTAAACTATAATTTTAATGTGCTATATTAAAACATGATGCATAATAAACACAAAATCAAAATGACTTTACCAAAACCTGCTCGCCCATAAAAGTCATAAAAGAACCAAGAATTATAAAATATAATCAAAATTTTATGAAACAGTACTACTTTATAATTATATCTAATACAAATATATTTAAGATACTTACGCCTTCATAGCTCTTGGCTTCTATTCCTTTCTTGACATTTAGATATATCTCTTGCCTCATACCTCTTTGATCTAAAAACAATAAAAACATACATGTATATTTACTGCAAGTATCTTATAATAACTATTGATAATATTGTATGATACGTACTTGCAGGTACATGTGACTGGAAACAAATCTCAAAAGTATCATATGTTTCAGTTACAAATGAAAATTTAGAGATTTTTCCTTGCTGTACATCATCTTTTTGGGCAAGAATATGTCCTTTCGAATCTCTTGTCTAGAAAAAATATTCTAATGAGCAAAGTTGTGAATAGAATGAGTGATACATTTAATAAGTAAAAAATTAAAGTTATATCAATTCTTAACTAATTTCAAAATTATCACACAAAACATAGCCAATCCCTTGAGAAGCATATTGTAGGTTAGTATACATAACCTCCGAAGGCGCGATTTACATAAATAGAAAAATAATTACCACAAAGTCGACTTTCTGGCCGGGAACTTCGGAAACTTCATATTCACCGCTGACCAGAACGTTTCCCTGTATTTCCTCTTTCAAACACTTCAGAGCATTCGGCTCCTGATACCACATAATACATTGTGCGTGAGAGACGAGCAATATCAGTCCGATAATTTTAAATTGGAGGTCCATTGTGGTCGTTGAGTTATTTTGTTGAACACTTAAATAATTCCCGATATAAACTACTTTGTTCAGAGGTGAATATTGCAATTATTCTCAACACAGATCCGTCAACATTGCGATGAGGTGGCAAGCTGAAATGTTGTCCCAGTGTAGACAGCTGCCGCTATGGCTGCTCGCTTGCTACGTCACCTCCGCGAACGTTTCCGATTTACCCACTGAGCTCTTTACCCGGCAATCAAATGAATTCGTATCATATATGTATATAGATATACGGATCTTGCTTTCACGTATGCATGTGTGTATACATGCGAATGAGATTGCGTTAAGGTAGTTGTATGTACCACGTAATCCAACGTGTTCGAAGCGAGTTTCTCATATCTCATATATAAGCAACTAACAATTTTGAATCTTTAAAATGATAGCGATTCTAGCATTTTATATATTATTTTTTTTTTCTGCTAAAAGAAAAATAATCTATTGTAATATTTTTATTTATTTAATTTGTAGATTTGCCGAAATTTGATTCAAAGCATAAAAATCTAATAAAATAACACTATACTTGGAAATTTTATTATCACAAACAAGGAAATTATTTAAATTTATATTAAGCAATTTTCCGTCTTATAGGAATATAAAATGGGAATATAGGAAATAAAGACAAACGAGTAAACATTAGATTTAACTAATAAACTATTTAATTTTTAAGTGTATTTACATTATAACCATTTATATTGCAATTGATTCAAGATATACAAAAGAATTGTGGCGTTTCGTTAAAAGTAACAAAAAAACTTGATTTTTCAATAAAGTCTTAATTGCAAAAGCCAAAGTTATTTGATTGTTATCAGTCTCTTCTATCGCGTAACGTTATTTCCTCCTTAATCGTTTGCTCTTTCGTTATTGCAGTGGGTTGATTGCGATTCATCAAAGCAGGATTGGCGACTGCTATGATGTTGTCTCCGCACGAGGCTATCACCTGAAATGCAAATAAACATACATATAATTAGAGTTAAAAAATATCAGGCATTGAATTTTTCACTGTATCGAGAAAGCGACTCACTTTACCTTCAAGTTAAAATCGTTCTCCTTATCCATCATAGAGGAAGTCTCGTCTTCTTCCGCGGCAACTCGACTTTGCACATCCTATAAAGAAACAAGAATTAATAATCAAGAATATTGGCGTGAATATAATCAACATTATGTACATAGTTGTAAAGCCTTACGTGCATCATCGACACCGAGGCCGAAACATCATCATCGCCATCGTCCCCCGCCCCGTCGTCCGTGTCCACGCCGAAGTTATCGTCGCAGTCGTCGTTGCAGTCATCCCAGTCGTCCTCGAACGAAGAATAACATCCATCCGAGTCGTCCAGTCCATCCACAACCCCGTCCAGGACCATATTGCTGTTGTCGCTACACGACTGCCACACCGGGCTAGACAAAAAGAGACAAAATTACCCGTTGACTTACATTCCCATGAAATAACGCATTACGAGCACTGTTAAGTTTTTTTGTCAACCTCGAGATAGACTTGTGGCCGATCTTCAGTGGACGACGTCGTCGCTGCCGCTTCCGATGCCGCGTCTGCTGCGCCTGCACCGAATTACTGTCGGAGTCAATGGCCGCCGCGGAGCTGCGACTGTAGCCGATGCACCTCAGTCGCGCTGATTCCGCCTAGAACAGGGACGTATCTGCTACAAACGGTATCGAGCGGTGAATCGTCACAAGGAAGGTTGATACGTAACTCTATACGCATGCGAATTCCGTATTAAAAACGCAAAAAGTATGTATATGTGTAAGAATGAAAAAAAAATCATGCATTATTTTATGGATATACAAAAATAGATTGTTAACAACTAAAGCACCCGAGGTAAAGATATGTCCACATCGCATGCATCGCTCTGTGCTATCAAGCTACGCAACCATCGACAAAAATTTCAAAAAACAAAAAAAAAGGCAAAAAACAAACCAAAAAAACACGTGTTATCAGCAAAGCTCCGGCATGCATACTTGACCTTTTCGTCGTGTATCCTCGAGAGTCCGTCCGCACCGCAGCGATTCCGCGGCGGGGGTG
Source organism: Torymus auratus (assembly GCA_900474315.1). Lineage (NCBI taxonomy): Eukaryota > Metazoa > Arthropoda > Insecta > Hymenoptera > Torymidae > Torymus > Torymus auratus. Next base: position 14,855 of record UXGD01002389.1, on the reverse strand, counting down.
TGCATATAATTATCTATCAGCCCTGCTGGTTAGTAGGTAGCGAGTGTGCATAGTATCGTGTTTGCGCGCGCGAGCGTGCGTACAACATAAGCGCGTGCGACACGCTTGCACATAATATATAAAAAATATATATAGCGATCAACAATGCGACTAGATCTCATCATTGCCCTGCGTGTTACTTTTGTAGCTGTTGCTGCGGCGCTGTGCTAACCTGCTGCTGCTGTGTGGACTCGGCGGAGTTGTCTCTGTTGCCGGCAACAGAGGAGTCGTCCTCGCAGCGTAGCTCGAGCTTCCGCCGCTTGTTATTGGCCGTGTCCGAGCAGAGCATCGATGAGGAGTCGTCGCCGCCAGATAGCTCGCCGTCGCCGTTCTCCCGGGACGACGACAGCGTGCGCGGTGACGTGTTCCTTGTGGATATGGCAAATTTCATCGTTCATTGATCGATGCGTTTATTAATTGTTACGACTGCGGCTTGGCATGGGAGGAGGATGAGAAAAGGAGAAATTGAAGGTTCTCAAAGTCGCGGTTCGAAAGTTTTATAGATGATTGCGGGAGGGGGAGGGAAGGGAGTGATGGCAGAAAAAAATTGGCAGAGTGCGCGCGCTGGAGTGAGCCTTGAGACAAGCTCTTTCTTGCGCGCACGCTTTAAACTAGTCGCGGAGGCGACGTTAAACAGGTTTTTCTGAAAACCGCCGCGCTTTAAATGGCATCGGCGACGCCTCAAAAACCAATCCGCCAATTTATTTTCCACTTTTCGAATGCGAGCTCTCGCGATGTCTCTCTTTTCGTCGCGATTATATATCTATACGTCAATGTAATTCAATTTCTATACCTTATAATTACGTATAGAATCATAACTCTCGCGTTTAATAATAACGAAATCTATATAAATATTATAGGCTTAATTCCAGATCGCGTGCGCGTGAGAGAAAGTTCTCAAGGATTATACACATCATCCATATATACTCACGACGAGTGCATCAGGCTCTTGGTGTAATACTGGCCGGAATCTCGCACGACCCTTCGCGCCAGTGGGAAGAGCTCGTCCCTCCTGGTGAGCAGGGCCGGCACGAATCTGCAGATCTGCGCGGCGGCCTCGTTGACCGACACCTCGTGCAGGGTCAGCGGCTTCTCCGGCTTTCTCTTGCAGTCGAAGCGGCCGTATATGGCTGCGTACTTCCTGATCTCCTCCATCCGGCGCGGGTCGCTGTCCGGCATCGCCATAACCATCTGCGATGCCCGAGAGAAAGAGCAATCGTAGATATAGGATGTACACTTACACGTATAGGCTTTTTATATACCTGCTGTAGGTAGAGAGAGAGATATGTTGTGTACTTGCCTCTAAATTCTTGCACATTTTCTTCTTCATACCGCTCTGCGGCTTGGGATTGAGAGGCCTCAGCGTGGCCGCGAGCCTCTCGGCCGCCTCGGCGAGACGCTGTACTTGAGATTCCAGGAGGATCGGTGTGCTTTGGAGCAAAGTCGTGGGACTCTGGGGCGCGTTTATGTGGGTCGGGTTGCTGCCCGGGCTTGGAGTCGTGCCCTGGCTCCCGCACGAGCTCGATTCGTAATTGCCGACCTGTATTATGTGGGGTAATGATGAAATGGTCAATGGTAGAAAATTAACGATATTTTATTAATTAAATGGAAGCATTTAAATGCCAAAATTTACCTGAAAATTGGTACATAATTATATCAAATAAAAGCAGAATATTGTTCTTAGACATAAGGCTAGCTAAAAATAGGTAATTCGCGATTAAAATTTCTACCAGGGCGTGTATAATAAATTGAAAAAAGTAGCTTTCACGGTGACATATTTAAATTATATTTCAAGTATACGAGTAAAAGTAAGAATTCGTGCCTAAACCATCAACATAATTATTAAAATATTCATATAGCAAAAGTTACAACAACATTCTTAATTATTACGGACTATTGAACAAAAACTATAGCTCACCGTCATTATCCCGGGGCTATGCGACATCGGATGCGCCGCCGTTACCGCTGACGCCCCGGCCCCCGACACACTCGTCTCTATCGCATCTGCCTGCTGCATTTGCATACTGCCAAACGGCAAATTCGACGCCGGCGGACTGAGGCTCTTCCTCCGCTGAATGGGACAGCAGCCAGACGCCGCGGAGAATTGGCTGAGAATCTGCGCGGCGGGTTGCACCACTGGACTCCCGGCATGGCAAGCAACGCTCGGCGGAGTCGCCGCTGGTATACCCGCTGCCATCAGAGACGACGAGGGCGACGATAGCGGCTTGGAGACCACCGCTGATTGTTGCGAGGAGATCGAACTCAGGGTAGCGGCTGCGGCTGATAGGTGCGTCGACGATTGCACCTGCTGCCTTGTGTTCGGACTGTAGCTGCCTATGCAGGGGAACACTACAGAGGTGGTCGTTGACGTGGACGAGGAGGAGGATTTGACGCCTGGTGCTACGGCGCTACCGGCCGGTGGTACTAGCACGGGGGTCTGAAACATAGCTGAAGAACAAGGTTCTTGCGTGTATATGTAGATGCGGTGTTGTTTATGTATATGAGGGAGGATGATGGCTGATGGGTTGTGATGCAATAGTTACCAGGATTGGTGAGCCACTCCTGGAGGGCTTTTTGGAGCCGGCGCACGTGCAGGGGCTTGCTCGCCATACCCACGAGGGCCATTATCTCGAGAAACTCCTCCTCGCCGGCGTCGCAGAGCTGCTGCACGTCGTCGCCACCTGCGATTATTATATTATATATCACTTAGCGCTCTCGTCGAGTTGTATGCAAAATCTTGTACAATCACGTGGAACCTACCCATCTCGAGGAGTGTGTCGTAGTAGCTGAGCAGCGAGGCCCGTTGCATTACCCGATAGAGCTGCAATTCAGCTTCGTTCTGCGGCATCGATGTCTGCACTACTGCAATGTGGATAAGAGAGAGAACAAAACGTTATATATAAAGTCACTCATGAGGAGAAAGAGGCTGCGTGTATATGAAACGCGATGAAAAAGAACACGCGTGTGATGAGCGCTATTTCTTTAACGAATATAATGAGAGATAGAGAGAGAGAGAGAGAGAGAGGAGGGAAGCGCCGCTCGCGGTATGGTTGCGGCAAAAAAAGCTCGGAGCATCTTAGCATTAAATAAATTTTGTTGAAAACTTTTTCCGCTGTCTCTCTCTCGCGCGTCGCCGTCTGTACGTTCTTCTGCCCCGGTCTCTCTTGCTTTCTCATACACGCGACGACGTGGACGACACAGCGAGAGCGAAAGAATTATACAGGGATAAAAAGAGGTCCTGCGCGCGCGTGCGCGAGAGAGAAAGAGAGCGGACAGCCGATTAGTTGTTGCAAATTTCGCGGAACTCGCGGGGGCCGGAGGAGCTGGAGGGGGAGGGGAAAAAAGTTGCGCGTGCACACACGTACGCGCGGGGCAGAGATCGCGTATAAATTAATAGGCTGCATGGAGGCGCGCGAGCGCGCATATAGCCGAGCAGTGAGCGCGAGAACGAAAAGGAGGAACGGCCGAGAGCGCGCGCACGTTGCCGGTAAAAAGAAGGATCAGTTTGCGAATCGAAAAAACTGACCGACGGCTCTTATTACACGCGGGGCTGCCGCGAGCCTTTCGTTGCCTTCTCTCTCTTTCTTTCTCGTGGCTCTCCCCCTCTCTTTCTTTCTCTCTCTCCGCAGTCTCTCACGCACTGCGCGAGTTATTATAATAACGGCGCACCAGAGACACATACACGCGTATAATACATCCTATAGCAGAGGCCGCCTGTCCCCGGCGCTGCACCCACGTGCGTTCGCATTACATCGTCAATGTATTATATAGAACCCGACGTTTTTTTTTCAACGCTCGTTTCCTCGCTTGTATAGGTATATAATATAACAGACTTCATCATACCGGCTAAATTATGTAACGGCGGCGTGGCGTTTAATTGACATCAGAGCTCGCCGCGATCAATATTCATTATATACTTTGTACGATTACACCTCATTAGCGGAATTTCGGAGCACCGTGTAGTGAGTTACGCTCGCGGTGCACTCCGAGCTTTCGATCTCTCCCTCGCGTCATATATACCTCTATCTATAAATTTCTGGATCACGCGCGTAAGCTCGGCCGCGTTTTGTGCCAAAAAAGCCGCGTATATAGTTGACCCCGCGCGCTGCCTGGTTATGTGTACGTGTGCAGCCTGCAAGTCATTGGCCGTAGGAGTAGGATTCGTCGTCAACGGGGCGACGACGAGGAGGACGACGACGACGGCGACGACGAACGAGGCGGTTTTTTTTGCCCTACGAGATAATAGCGGCGGTGGTGGCGAGGGGAGGAGGAGGAGGAGGCGGAGGGGAGACAATGGGTAAGGCGAAGGAAGGAAGGCGGGTTGGTTGGCTTGGGAGCCTTCGCGAGGAAAGGATCTTGGGCGAAAGAAGCGTAGAGGAACTCATTTCTTTGTGTCCGCGCGCGATACTTGACGTGGCCGGAGCGCTCGCCCGCTCTCTCTCTCTCGCGTTCTCGTTGGCCACGCACAAAAACGAGTCTAGTTTCTTAGCTCCGCGCAGCAGCGACGGCGAGGCGGCGGCGGCGGTGGTGGCGTCGGCGCGCGCGCGGTTAGTATTTCGCTTTTTGCCGGCATTGTAATCAAGGAAGGGTTAGGCGAGTTTTTGCCCCCGATGCCTCCCTACGGCGAACAAAACACAGCTCGCAGGCAGATGGACTGAGTCGCCGCTGGCGAGCCAGCTCTCTCTCTCTCCTCTCTCTCTCACGCACACGAGCGCGAGAGAGAGTTGTGCACACGTATATATAGATGTGTGTATACGTGAGCGAGCGAGCCAGGAACCCCGGCCCCTTGCGAGCTTTTTGCGACGCGTTTTTTTCGACCGAGCGAGCGCTGCAGAATGCAGCCGAGGTATACGGAGGAAGCGAGAGAGAGAGAGAGAGAGAGACGGGGGATGAGCGCACGCAAGAGAGAGAGAGAGTGGCATTCGACGCCCATTGGCTACGGGTGGGCCTGATTTTTCCTAGCGCCGGCCCCCTACCCCCGGCAGGCGCTCCGCGCACCCTCCCCACTCCTTCCGCTCTCACCCCTCGTGCTGAGAGACCCACGTGCCATCAGAGAGAGCCACCCCTTCGGTAGTCCGGGGCCCAAAAAATGGCAGCCGTTCGTTCTCTCTCTCTCCCTCTTAGCTGCAGCTTGCGCGCTGTGCAAAAATGAAGGATTGGACTGAGTAGACCTAGCTACCCCTTCGCCATTTCACCCTTGCGCGACACTCGGGTCTTGTTGGCAGAGAACTGAGAGAGAGAAGAGCGTACGTTGCAATGGCCCGAGACAACGTTCAATTATTTCTACTGGTCGTAACAGTCCGCGTGGCCCGCATTCACATGGGGGCTTAACGTATGAGCCGTTATGAGTTTTTCTACTTGCGCGGGTCCTAAATGTCGCGAGAGAGTGAGAGAGCCCGAGAGACGTTAGATCTAATCTGTAGTCGTCAAAAAACTCGAGTGACACAGCGCAATTTACTTATGCTTTGTATTCTAAAACGGTCCGTTGTTATTCTAATGAGATTTTCAGAGCTGGATGGTTTATTTAAACAATTTCTATTGTAATGATGGTAAACGGAGATCCATACGGTGTGAAATGTAATAAATTTGATAACGATAACGTAGTCACAGAATTGTTTGTCACAGTATTAGCTAACGATTTGTTTGAATTTTTTAAATAGAAAATTATAACCAAATTTTAAAAATAAAAAAATTTTATATTGTCGAGTTTTATTTAATCATTTTCGTGGATAGTTAAAATGCTTTTATCAGTATATATAATATTGCAAAATATTATATAGAAATGACTGTCTTACAAAAACTATGACTATCTCCTAGGACTATGTTTGCGAAAAGAAGCTTCTTTTATATTACTTAAATTTTCTATTTCGCAACATTTTCGATATTTGAAATCAAAATAATTGTGTCTTAAGGCAATTACTTAGTTAATGTAAATTGAAAAACTTGTTTGTATCTATTTTTCCCGGCAACGAAGAGCGACTTTTTATAGATACTTTAAAAACTAAATTAAAAATCTAATATTGAAAATCTTCTTTAGAATCAATTAAGATCAATTAGAATCATCTATTTCCAACTATACCGTATTTTCTCGTTTAAGCCTGTTAAAAATTTGATTATTACGGTGTTATCATACTAGATTACGTCTCCATTTTTTTTTCTCTATTCACAAGCAAAATTACTTTATACTAATTTCCCTTGTCCTTTTTTCTTTTTAAAACCTCATTTTAGTGTACGTATGCAACATATTTGTTGTACATTACGAAAATGTAAACGTTTTGATAAAATACAGTTAAAATATAAATATATAATCAAGTAAAATGACTGGTATGTTTAATGTGATTTAATATATTACTGAGCTTAACGCTGTCGACTGTATTAAAGACTTGGGTATATTTTTCGACTCTAAACTAACGTTTAATTATCATATTAACCATGTCAAAATCTTAGCAACGAAGAAGATTAACTTTATTAAGAGATTTTCTTAACATTTCTTTCGTTGTATCAACCTTCAGAACCTTATACTACTCACTTGTTTATCCGTCATTAATTTATGGCTCGTAGTGGTCTGGAGGCCTTATATAAAAAACCAAATTGTATTAGTAATATTTTGATGTACCTTTGTACCCTAGTGACTTCTACCTACATTCTCCTATCATTAGACTATCCACCATGTGCAATAATAACTTCGGTTGGCTAGACCTTTTTAACAGAAGTTTAGGAATTGTGGAAAGACTGTCAAAATACACGCTAGTATTTGGTTAATAAATAAAATATTATATGACCCCAATATGGTTACTTCTGTTATAAATTTGTTAGTTATACGTTATTGCGTGAATCAACTGCCATCTATCTTACTAAATTTTGTATTATAATACTGTATTATAAAAGTTTCATCCCGTTTAAGAGAAATAAATAAATATTACTATATCATGTATATATGGGTTAATTTTCATTTGATCCATATACGTTATTTCGTTTATTATATTTATTCAATAGGTAGTTATAATCAGTATTTTATAATAGTGTATTTTAAAGTATTAAGCATGCGAGAGGGATCACTTTTAATGTGTATCAAATTTTGAAGAGTTGTGCATGCTTATGAAGATTAATGTTAAATATTTTCTAGTTGATCAACATGAATCCAACTACATATAGCTCCCTCACTGTTGAAAAAAATTCACGTCATTAAATTGATTCATTTTAAAGCTATGATAGATGGATATTCAAAACTAAATTTACATATAAGACTATATAAATCTCTGATTTTTTTAAACATTATAAAAGAAGTAGTAGGAAATTCAGAATTTTGTTAGGTGCCGTACTTATTATTTTCTTTAAAATTGGAGAATTTCAAATCTTGTAAACTCAGCGTAAAGCGGCTATTTGTATTCTGAAATACTAAGTTAGTATTAGATAGGAAGTAATCCAACTTATTGTTAGTTTTACTAAAAGATTCATTTTAATTTTTTGTGAATTTAAATCTTTATCATAACTTCGAAAACAAATAAGTTAATAATGAATTTTTAATCTAAATATTACGATTGGAATATTCTATTAAAAATAATTAGAATCTTATAAATTAATAGGAAGCTATAAATGTTTTAGTAACGATAGGATTAGCAACGATTTTGACTGGAAATCTTTATACTCAACTTTATTACCATGTAACTGTTAAAAAATTGAGAGCTACTGTGGATATATTCTTCATCATTCATTTTTATTATTCAGTGTTCTTCTTCCTTCATTATTGATTTTGTTATAAGAAAATTATTTCATATTTAATAATAATGCAAAAATTATAAATGATGAGTACAAGTTTAATATCACATTTACTGAAAGATTATAGTACATTTCGATATAAAAGTGCGATAGTTTTGATTCTGGCACGAGCGTGAGGCTTGTCACCCGTACAGTATCTATCTATTTTACTGGTTTTAATGTTCTTCATATTGTTAATGTAGTTCATTTTTACTTTGAAAGTTTTATTCTGATTTTTATTTGAAAAATTATCCGAAATAAGTGTAGTCCGTAAAATTTTAGATAAAAAGCGATCGGTACGTATTCACCTTGATTATATTTGACTTCATATAACAATATTTTTATATTTTTGAATTTATTAACTATTTTGCAATATTTTATGTTAATATTTTGATAATTAAGTATATTTACTTTACATTACTTAACATTCTCATATTTACCGTTATTTATCTCCAATTTTGAATATTTACTAGACATCATTCAGTGTTCCTTAAGTCATAATGAATACCGGATTGATTTATAAATTTGGGGATTTATTTATCGAAAAAACATTTACATTTTTGAAAATTTACTAAATCCTACGGAGGCAAATAGCCTGTTTGTAGGTCTGGTACAAAATAAATAAAAATACTAACATACTAAAGTAGTAACAGAAATTTTCAAAATTACAAAACATAACATAAAGATTTCTTAACAATGGTAATACAGTTGACAATTTTAAATTTGTTAAAATATTTTAAGGTTTTTCTTTATTGTAGATTTTTTAAGTGACAAGACTTTGAGATCATTAGTCAGCTTTTTAAAGACCCTTATTATAGTTTCAATGTAGCTATTTTTTTACTAACGGTTTTATTTTTTGGTGATTGTATTGTTTAATACCTCGTCTTGCTTATATTATTTATATATTGCTTTTTAGTGTTTCAGAATGACTGCGATAATTTAAAAAAACGTAAAATTCAATATTAGAATCTATTATTAGCTCTGATATCCCCTTAATAACTTAATAGAAAGAAATTATTCTGTAACGATTTCGTTAACCCACCCTGCCGTTTAGAAATTTACTATAAATAAAATGAATCAACATAAAAAAAAGTTCTTTTCATTACAGTACTTAATTTCAGTGTTAAATTATATTAAGTATTGTTGTTTCGTCACAAAGCTTTGGAACCGTAAACAAAATTATTATTGAGACAAAAAATGTTCAAAAACATATTTTAAGACTATTGACATAAAAATTTTTATGAGAACAACCAACATATAATGTATCATTGAAATTGAAAAAAAGTTTTAAGCGAATCCTACGTTACGAGTGAGCTATTGCGATAGCTCACTCGTAACACCTAAAATGAAAATTATTATTATTATTTTAATTTGGTTTGAAATTCGCATTATATTATACATTCTTTTATGTACAAATAATTTATGAAAACTAGGGTATGATTTATTGAGCAATCTTCAGTGTAGATATTGATAATTTCTTTTTAATCAAATCATTTTAATTGTAAGTAAAGTTATATTGCTTAATCTATTATTATATAAAACTCAAAATGCAATTTAATTATCTACAATAAAATTGTATACAAACGTTCAATATCATTTATACTTTTTAAGTAATTTGGGTACAAGTTCAAATTTAATCAAATAATTATTTTATGTAAACAAATTGTGTAAATAATTTTTAACTTTCTGAATGAACTGCTTTTTATTTGAGCATGATTAATAACACTTGAAAAATCCAAATCATTAAAATTTATACTGTCCCCAGAGTACAAACCCATGAAAATCTTAAGACGACAGACCATCACCCTCCACCCCATATAAATGTCTCTTACCCTACAACGATCCTTCCCGACTTTGCATTTTACAACCTCCTGCAGCTCGCTCGCCCATTCCCGCATTGAGAGAGTTATATCCTCTAATTTAACGCTATCTCACGGTTAATTTTTTTCACCACTCACTTTTTCGGCCCCGCTTACCCCCACCCCTGGCAAAAAACACCAGACAACTTTTCTCCCGTGCGATCCTATAAAGCCTAAACACAAGCTGATCGTCGAGTGCGCTGGTCGCGAGAAAGAGAACTTTTTTTTCGAACTTTCCTCCACATATCCCGCGCGCTCTAATCCGGTAGGGTGATGCGCTGCCGTGTCCCGCTCGTGAGTATATATATATATACACGCACACACATTGTCTTGCTGCGGTGGTCACCCTTTATCCGGGGCGCGCGCGCGCACCCTTCCGCTACACCGGCGGCGTATGCAAATCAACTTGGAGCTGTATACCTATGTGTCTTTCTCTTTCCCGTGCGTTACCCGTAAGACGGAAAAAATGCGTTCCCATGCGCCCGAAAGGTGCGATAAAGGCGAAAAAAAGTGGAAGAGAGTCTGGTCTCGCGAAATGAGGATCACGATCGCGCATGATGATGATGGGAGTCGCCAAGCGGTGCTTCGCACACGCGTGCATGCAGATTAGCGATGATGACGTTGTGTGCGTGTGAGGGGAGAGCGGGAACCTGTGGACTTTTTGTTGTGGGTATATAACAACTTGTTGATGTGCGTTGTCGAACGAATGCATTTTTAATAAACATTCGCATGCGCTATTCGTATGTTACGTTGTTAAAAAATACTTTTGGATTGAATCGTTAATACAGTTTGTGTAATTCTATCATTACTACTTCAATCTCTGTACAAGGGCCTCTGGTCCGTTTATTGTTAAATAAACAAATAAATTATAGTTGAAATATCCTTATTCATTTCAATTCAATTTAAATACTGATAATGATTCAGATTAAATAAATTGCGAAAAAATACGCGGCAATTGGCATACGATGCTACCAAACAGTTATAAATAATCAGTCAGATAAACATATATCTGATTGCAGTCAATATTTAAAACACCGTTAAATTATATTTATTTAAACTTTTAATTATAGTATAATTTTAAATATTGAAAAGGATTTCAATCATACCATATACATTTAAATACATTTAAAAATATCCTATATATATACGACAGATACGAGCTATCTAAACAAAGCCATAATCACGTTGTATTGGATTCGAAATGCCATAATCAAATATATGAGCGTGAATGTTACAAAAATGATGATTGACAGAAGCAGTGACACAAAAACACATGGGAAACGCATAGGCTAGATAGAGCGATGAGTATGCGAGCCGAGCGTAGATGACAGCAAAAAGGGGGGGGGGGAAGGGTGAAGCAACTCAAAAACATCCTTACATTGATTTGCGCTAATAATACTTTTCCCAGGCGCGCAATGTTATATACTACACCTGCAGCGGTCGATTGTTTCACGAGGCCTGAAGATTTCCCTCGAAGGTGGAAGAAAAAAGCGTCGGAAAAAAGCGTCGAAAAAATCATGGGTCCGCATTGAGCTCATCTCGGGTACTACTACTACTACTACCACTCCTATACCTATAATGTATATACCTACGCTCTCTCTACGTGTCCCTGCAAAAAGCCTGAGCCCGTCCGCCTGTCTGTGTGTGCGCACGCGTGTGTGTGCGTGTGAGCGAGCGATCACCTGCCTCGCCGTCGTAGTCGTCGTTCTCCTCGGGTTTTTTACTTCCGCGGAGGTGCAGGAGGCAAAAAACGCGGGAGTCGAAAAAATTAATATATTCACAATCTCTCTCTCTCTCAGTCGCGAGCGAGCGAGCGCGTGGGAAAGTCGCGATGTTACCCTTGTCCGAGCACTCTCCTCTCCTCCCATTGATCATTTTTGTTTTGCTAACCCTGGGGCTCGTGTTTGTTTATGCAAACCGTAATTTTGTTTTAATAATTCTAATTTTAAGCTGTTTTACGTGTTTGAGAAAGGGACTTTTTTCAGCGATATAAGCTATTGCTGTTCTTTGGTGTATAAATTTATACTGTTAACTATTTATGTAAATTATGTAATTAAGTGACTGTTAACTAAACAGAGAAATGTTTACTTTTACAGGATAATTAAAAAGTCGTTGTTAGACTCGTTAAACTAATTTAATGGAATAAATTAATCAACGTTGCAATATTTTTCAAATAAATGTAATAATAAGGTGGTATGTAAAGTTAAATATTATTTAATATTTTTATATTGCCTTAATACGGTTCAGTTTCATTTTCGGGTAACTTACGTAATGTGCTATAAAAATGTTAATTTAAGTTAAAATAAGAACACAAAAATAACGGCTGCTTTCTTTTACTTCCTTTACTTTTGTGTCAAAGTTACGTAATAACATTTTTTCCCTTTGATCATTATTTATTTATAATTAATTCGTAACGAAGTGCATTTTGTGATTACAAAAAATGTTTCGTTATAAAGATTTAGTGATATCTGGAAAGTTTCTACCTACGGAATAAGAAAGAACTAGTTTCATCAAAATTCTATATTTTATGTTTAATACGCATAATGACATTCTGTGATAGTAGAAAATATTTGTGACGATTTGCAAAAATATTGATTTCTTGTAAGAACAATAATTTAAAAAAAGATTTCTCAAGGATAATTAAGATAAACTTTTGATGATATACCTTAAGATAACGTATCTCACACAAATTTCATATTTTATGCTCCAATTTTCATAATTTTGGAGCCCATTTTTTGTTCATACGAAATTTTTGTGTCGATTTGGGAAAATCTTGATTTATTTTAAGAAAAATAATTTAAAAAACATTTTGTGAAGATAATTAATATAAACTTTCGCTGGTACCTATTGACAAAGTATCTCACCGAAATTTCATATTTTATAATCCGATTTGCATAATGGAGTACATTCTGGGATAATAGAACATTTTTATGTTAATTTGAGAAAATATTGATTTATTTTAAGAAAAATTAATTTAAAACAAGTTTTCGTCAGGATAATTAATATAAACTTTCGCTGGTACTTAATGATAAAGTATTTGAACGAATACTCCAATTTGCATAATGGAGCACATTCTGGGATAATGGAAAATTTTTCTGGCGATTTGCGAAAATGTTGATTTATTTTAAGAAAAATAATTTTAAAAAGTTTTCGTAAGAATAATTATGATAAACTTTCATATTCCATGTTCCAATTTACATTATGGAGCACATTCTTTTATCATAGAAAATTTTTGTGACAATTTGCGAAAATATTGATTTATTTAAAAAAAATCATTTTCAAAAAAGTTTTTGTAAGGATAATTATATAGTTATTTCGAAATTTTAATTGCTCTATTCAATTAAGGTAAAATAATTGACAATAATTATTAACAAATAATTTTTTAACAAATTTTCTTTTAATTCCTTTCCACATTATGACTATTTAAACAGCATAAAATTCTTGTAAATAAAGTAATGCCAAACTTTTTAAAAATTAATCACGACAATTTCTACATTAAAAGAGAATTCCCTCCAAAATTTGTACAAAGCGAGTAACGTTAATTTTCGCTTTAGTCAGACAAAAAGAAAAATTAAAGAACGCTTGCATTCATATGTACACACATAATGAAATGAATAGCGGGGCTCGCGTCGAGCAAAATCTCTCTCCCTCTCTTTCTCTCTTCATTTCAACGTTCCGAATGCAATCACCCTCGCGTGTGGCATGAGTACAGCGGGCGCAGCAGCTCGCCGCGGCGCGCGAGCGATCTTGTTTAGATTGCATTATTGTAAGAGCTGCGCCTATTGAGAAAACGTGCGCGCAACGAAGCGTATCCTTTTTATTACTTTGGGCGCTCGCAGAACCGCAAATAGAACTGTAAAGTCCGCATACGTATACCTTCCTACAGCTGCCACCACTGCGCGCGTCTTAAATTATTTTTAGAGAGCGAATCTACACCTATACTCCGACATTTAAAAATCACTTCTTCTTGCGTAAAACAAACGTTAAAACATTTTTTTTGCCCGTTATGGCCAACATAATTTGCACGTGATTTTTACGCCGTCTCAGTGTGCGGGCTGCCTCGAACGGTGTGCGCGATTTTTGCGAGGGTGCGTAAAGTTTCTGTTATGGTTTTAGAGAGATTTTTTGGAGAGGAGAGGGAGGTACCCGTGCATTTGCATAACGATTATTAAGTTTTAAAGCAGAGTGGATTGTAATATTATAAAATTTTACAAAACTTATGAAACTTGGTAAAAAGGTATTGCTGCGTGCGAAGAAAGGACACTCGTTTCTAAGGAGTTACATGCGTACACTGTGCACCTTACTTTTTCAGAGCTGCGGTAATTATACACATACGTAATAAGTGCATTCAATGCATAAAAAGTATGAGCATTATATGAATGAAATCGTAAGATTTTAAGAATTATATAAAAATTTTCATTTTTACGATGTCTTTTTGAAATGTAGTCAAGAAAATATTTCGAAAAATAACGAGTTTGAATATTATGTAAAACCATAAAAACGATTGAGCATATGATAATTAAGAACACGTTGCCGTAAATTTTAACTTCAAGTAATGTATCTTCTATAAAAATTCTATTGATAGAATAATTAAAAAATTGAATGTAAATAATGGATGAATAATCTTGATGTCATGAATTTAATTTTCTTGTGGAATTTGTATATAGGAATAAGAAATGTATTCTAACACGAAAATGTAGGTTAAAGATAATTGTTACGTAATAAAGTGTAGTTATGATGGGTATTACATCAACAAGTCCTATAATTAAATACATTCAAATTATTATATTGAGGTCAAAGTAATTTGACATTAAAATAATTTTTATATGAAAATTTTCACCTACACCAAAGTTTGTTTGAACTGCTATGAAATTCACTACACATTGAGTTGGAAATAGGTCACAACTGTGTAGTCGATTAAATTGATTTTTTGTCACACAAGCACGTTTTTCGCGTTTTTTCACCTATCATGCGAGCTAAAAGTGATCGTTTTTAGACCGGCAGGCAAAAAAAAAATTTTTTTTGCCCGCTCCGACTCAGCAGCGGGCAAAAAAGTTCTTCTTTTTTGCCCGCTGCTCATAAGCTTCGTTTTTGTGAAAAAAACACGAAAAACAATACTTGAGTTACAAAAAATATGGTGTGCACCAAGGACTAAGTGGGCTTTTTGACCTCGTGTGGTTGCAGTACTCGTCTTCGGCT
>UXGD01002388.1:0-26412 GCA_900474315.1 Torymus auratus | reverse complement strand
CACATGGAATGTTCAGATCGGAAGAAGCAGTTATTACTATTAAAGAACAAAAATTGCATGACAAAGAATAATCTGAAGAGATGGGATTATCATCGTTACCAGATATTAAAAAACCTTCGAAATCTGAGCGGCGGTCATGCGGCATGGTATTAGGAGACAAAACAGATAAATCCAGTAAGACGGAATCCCCTGAAAAAATGGTATTTAAATATTATTTTTAACTCACATTTCAATGTTTCTTTGCGAGTGCTATTTTATATCAATCAGCCTTTGCAATTATATAATTTTTTATTATTGTGGTACTTACTTAATTCAATACACTGTTCCCTTTAATATAGTTGTTTATATTAAAGAATATTTTTTATACAATTAGATATCAAAGGATTTTCAAAATATGTCTTCTAATAAAGAGAAATCTGTTCTTGAGAATATGTATGAACCAGAATCTCTTTTTGAATCAATTGAAGATGCATGTATCTCAAATAAAGCATCAAATACTGGACGGCGGTCATGCGCCATGATTTTATTAGATAGTGTTGACAAAGATAATCAATCTAAATCGGGCAAAAAAATTGTATTTTCTTACATATTTTTTTTTATTTACTAAAAAGTTTGAGTATATTCTTTTTTAAATATTTCATTTTTATATTTTATAGGCTTGTCTATCTCCGAAGGTGTCTCCGTTATCTTCCCCTAAATTACAAGAAACACAGGGAAAGCGACGTTATTCTTCAGAATCGGAAGACGAAGCCCAAATCTCCGACAAAAGCTCTGCGGTAATAGAATAAAATTTTATATTAACCTTTGTAGACGCATACTAACGAATGAGTAATTATTTAATTAATTACAGTATTAATAATCACTTATTTTTTAATCTCACTCATCAAAGAAGAAGTCTAAAAATAGTTTATCTGAGAAAATAAAGAGAATACGGTTACAGTTATAGATGAGCGAAAAAAATTGTAGGTGTCAGTAAGAAATATGATAGTTGTGGAATTTGAACTCTAAAGTACACAAAGGCAGATGATGAAAAGCATGTAATGAATATACACGTATTTTGTGTGTGTATGTATGTGTGTGTGTGTGTGTGTGTGTTTTTATTGTCTGTGCGTTTAATAAATATTTTTTTTTTCGTAATATATAAGAGAATTGGAACCGGGATCAAACGTCTTCGTTAGTAATTATGCGCTGCAGAATATCAAAAATACTTGTAAGAGACATACCTTATTTGCAAGAACTTTGCTTGATTGCGTATTTACGGAAGAAACTCTTAGCCTGTGCTCAGTTAGAGGAAAGAAATCCAATGGCAACGGATCGTCATCAACTGACTCAAGACCTGGTCTATATCAAGCAGGTGTTGATGCCATATTGGGTAAAAACAAGTTTATTTAAATCTATGAAATAAAAATACTAGAATCGTTATGATGATATCTCGAATGTTACAGCTTATGCAGGTTGCCGTGCTAGGAAACAAAAGTGGCCGGTTGAAGATAACCGAATTGTTATTGCGAGTATGCGGCAAAAAACTATTGAACGAAAAGACAAGGGTTTCTTAAACGCAACGAATAATCTTTGATTACTAAAGTCTCATTCCTATGTTAAGTTTGTCTTAATTATATTGTATTCATTATTTTAATTAACAAAATATCTGTTCTTAATCTTAAATAAAGTATTTTAATTAATTGAAAATAATAATGATTTTGTTGTGCAAAATTTGCAATTTAAAAAATTATTTTATTGCTAAAAAATTTATATCTATTTTCAACTATATTTGAAACAAATACATTATCCTATATCGTATAATATACAGACTTTATAGAAATTTTATATGGTATATAAAATTTATATAGAACCATTTATTTATAAAACTTTTATATAACTCATTTTATAGAAATTTTATACAAAATTTAGTTTATAAGTATAGTTTTGTTGGTAGTGGTTTTTTTCTCGCTGAATTCTAAGGATGTGGCATAAGCTGTATAGAAGAGAAGATGCTATATAAATTTCGATAGAAATCCGGAGATTTGTACGAAGTTTTACATATTTGTGCTACGATGAATACACGATAATTTTGGGCGTTATATCAGTTTGAGATCATTTTACAAAGTGCTTTTAACAATAAAATTTATAGCGAAAGATTTTCAGCAACGTAAATTATATATTATTAGAACCGATTCACGGAGAGCTATTAATAAATGACTTTTCTAATTGACAACCCGCAGTTAAATTGGTAATCAATAAAATCGCGAACTTTATGTTTTGAATCTACTTTCAAAAATTAAATCGTTAAGCGCGCAAAATACGAGTAATCCATTGAAACAACCGAGTAAAATCTATAACGCCATGAACATCGTGCGTTACTGAATAATCTTCTAAAGATATAAACAATGCATAAATTTGTAAAATAATGTTGATAGAAACTTGGATATATCTCGATATTTTATTATGCGTAATATAAAAAGCAGAAGCTTTCTAAATTTATTGTCTCTAATTCTATGACGCTGCACACATGACTCATTGGACAACTGCCAAGATGTTGAAGAACATATGTTTGTGTATTAATATTTTAAAGTAACTTTATCCCGCCTTTTGAAACAATGTAACTGAATCATCCGAAAACACAAACCTGACAAATCAACAACTAGTATCGCGCGAATTAACTTCAAACTGCACACAAATCTCTTATCCTTTTCATAGTACACTACAACAATTCTATTAACCAGAGTACGTCAATCATCTTCACCCACGCCAACTATCGTAAATCAAACATCTATTAGAAAAAATTCCCACACCCCTTCTTCTCCTGAACCCACCTTTTTATCTCCCCCTTCTCTCTTGTCTCTCTCTCTCTTTCTCTCTCTCCTCTTTTTTCCGGTCGTGCCCACCTTCCACGCGAGACAGACCTCCAGACGCCGCTCTACTCTCCTCTCTCCCTCTCTCTCTTTTACATCCCATAACCAACATACAAACACACAGCGCAGTATAGGAATTCGGAAGAAGACCGAAAAAGCTTCGCTGGCGCAGTCGCCGCACAGGTAGACCCCCACACACGCAGGGAGAATAAATTAGGCCCCAATTAGAACGGAGAGAGTCTGCGCGCTGCGCTCTCTGGTTATCTCTTCGCCGAAAAAGCCGCTTGACGTCTCTGTCGAAAGCCGAGAGATTAGCGATCGCCTGTGTGTGTGTGCGTCTGTTTGCACAAGATGCTACCTCTCCTTTGGTTATCTTTATGCCGCGTGGACTTGTGCAGAGAAAGAGAGCGAGGAAGTTGTGGGGCCCAAAATTACCGGGATAAATTGTTTCGAACAGGGAGGGAGTGTAGAGGGCGAAACGCGAAAAATAGCAAGAGAAAGAGAGAGAGAGAGAGAGATGAGGGTTATTTACGAGCTGATTGCTACCTGTTGGAGCTATACGGCGAGGAGCGCAGTTATAGCGGCGTTACGGTTATGACTGTGTTGATGGGCATCGACGAGGAGAACGAGAGGCCGTTGAGTCTAATGGCTTTTTAATGGGATCGATGGAACGGTAGGTTATATATTATATATTGATTTTCAAATAGATAAAGTAGCCATATTTTTTTTTCGTTATTTTTGTGCCTTAGTTTAGTTTTCTTTTTCGCACAATGATAATGTATACGCCGAGGAAAAGGTATAAGTACTCATCACACATGGATACATACAAACACGTAAGAAAGAAACAAGGTCGCCGATGTAAATGTGTTTTTGGCATGACTTTGAATTTAGAATGCAGAGCGGCGCTTGATTTTCGTCCAAATGTAAGAGGAAATTAACATTTCTTCGTTCGTCGAAAGGTTTTTCCATGAATAAAAATGTTTATATGCTGCTTCCAAACCCTTTATGCAGAGTCGAAATTTTTCGGTCTCTCGCTCGAAAATCGCTTGCCCTACAAAATTATCATTTACGAAGTAGCAAAACCTTCCTCTCGCATTCACTGACACGACAGTCTCGCGCGGATAAATTATCTTTGATAACGTCTTTTTCGTATATACTGCACGGCAATTAACATATCCTCTTGCTCTCCATCGTCGCGAGAAATGATTTGGCAAGGAACATTGAAAAATCTGGAAACATTTCAAATCTTTATATTAAATACAAAAGACGATGTTTAACAACTTTTTCCGTTTACCATTTTAATTTAACGCTCACATCGTTCAACCTTTCAACTTTCAATCGTCGACAAACTCTTGCGAATCTATTCACACAACCGCTCGTAAACAAGCCCCATAGAATATGCATAAACCATCGTGTATACCCTATAACCGGGACACGACAAAGGTACCCACTTTACACACTTTTATACATCGACAAAGTGCGCGCGCGGTCCGCGATAAATTTTCCAAAACGATATGAACCCGGGCGGCGAAAAAAATATTTACGTCCTCCTCCTCCTCTCTCTCTCTCACTCTCTCTTTCTCTCTCGTGTATAAATAACGAGGGAGAAAAAAAAATCAATCGGAGAGTTTCGGGGTCCTTTTAATCGGTCCGCACGCCGCGGCCGCTCGTCGCAAATCAGCCGCTCGTTCGCTCTGGCTGTTAAAACGTTGCGAGGGAAGAAGACGAGTGAAGGAGAACGAGAGAAGAGTGTATATATGTGGTGTAAAAGGCGGACGGTAGAGGTTTATTGAGTTGCTAGAGTGTAAGAGCGTTAGGATTAGACGTGAGAAAATGGGTGAGAATCTGTATAATAGCAAGTGTTGTCGTTATAGTTGCATAGGTTATTGGAGCTACGGAGCTGTTTGAATAATTGTCGTCATTTTGTACGGAACGAAAATTTTGGAGCAAAAATTTCGGAACCTTTTGTTTACAAGGAAATATATAATGTACGAGATTTAGTCACACGAAAATTAACGAGGTAATTAATACAAGTATAAGATTCGAAAAATAACATTTCTTGAATGATATTCCTCTTTAAAAAGACAAAACCAAAATTTAATTGTTTGATTCATTACCAATAGCCGAAATTCATTGAAATTTGATAAATACTGGTATAAGTATATACCATACAGAATCATTCGCTTTTCTCAACAACAACTACATGCACATCATGTCGCGCTACCGTTCCCCATTATACGCGAAGAAAAAAGAAAACCCCCTCGAGTTATTGATACTTATTCAAAACCTTTCTAACTAGCACCATACGCTTGCGCTTCTCCCGTTCAAATCTCACTACCGATATGCACACTCATATAGCCTCTCTCACGCACGCTCGCGTCTTTATAGCTCTATTCGAAGCTCACCTCTTGCGCGCCACGACAATCATTATCATCATCACCATCATAATCATCGGCTCCGAATCTCGTGCTAAAACTCCCGCGTACATCTCTCCATATCCCCTCCATCCCACTAATAATTACACCGTCTTCTTTCTCTCTCGTGCTCACTCGCACTCTCATTAACTCTCCACCTCTCTCTCTATCTCTCTTGCTATACACAACTACCGTGTACACATACACGCACACCGCGGCCACTACTCATCTCTATCTCTCTCTCTCTCTCTTTACACACTTTTATCCCCACCATCCTTACTACCACCACCACCACCACTAGCACCACCGGCCACCCCGCTTACTTTCGAGAACCTCGCGTACGCGCGCGCGCGAGCTCCTTCTCCTCCTCCTCCTCCCGTCTCGATTTTTCCCTATCATTTTTCTCTATCTCCCCCCCCCTCCCCACCTCCTTCTCTCTCTCTGTCTCTCCGCGTGCGTTTTCCTTCCGTCCTTCTCTCTCTCTCGCGCTCGCGCTCTCTCTCTCTCCCTCTCTAGCGCGCGTGCGAGCGCACAGGCACACGCAGCGGCAGCAGCGAGCCGCAGACGCAGAACAGAGCAGTCAGTGCAGCAGCAGCCGCGCATCAGCGAGCACAGCTGAGAGAGCGAGAGAGAGAGAGAGAGCTCTGTGCGTGCGTGCGTGCGTGCGTGTATATATATACATATTATATATGTGTGTCGTCTCTCTCCGTATATAATAATACCGTACAGAGACAGATCGCGCGTGTGTTTATATTATAATATGTATCGCCGTCTTACGGTACGCGGACGCAGGCCAAGTTGGAGAGCGATTTGCACATCGTCGACGCTGCCAACTTGTTGTTCGTCGTTGCCGAAGACGACGACGATGCCGCTGCAGCTATTACTTCAGCTGACCGCTAAGAATCATGCCTAACTGCCGTTCTCTCGTTGGTATATAGAGCCTGCCTGAGTGCGTGTTTACGTTTTATACGCTCGCGAAAGAGAGAGAGAGAGAGAAAGAGAGCAGGTGCAGCGCGCAATTGCACCGAGCGCATATAGCTGTATAGAAAGAGAGAATGACGCCGAGCGGGTACAAGGAGTACCGCGATATCACTACGATTACTACGACTACTACCTGTGCTGCGCAGTAGAAAGAGAGATCGGTATTGTATATAGAGGTACCGATTTCCTACGCGCCGAGTCGATCTTGCCTCGGACCTCCGACAGAGAGAGTGATATACTTCGAGTGCAAGTGAGAAGAAGAGAGAAAGAGAGAAACACGACCGCATCGAAGGGTGAGTGCGATATTCGCTCTGTTCATATATATAAGATCGTTAAGGCGCGATATTACGCGCGCGTGCGGAAGATCGGTTGGCTCGTAACGTTCGAAATTGATTAAAAAGCGCTAGTTGGAGAGGAGATTTTGCGTTGGAAAAACAATGTGTGTACGTGTGTCTGTATGCATGTGCGTGTGTGTGTATAAGACGATTAACAAAATGAAGTCGATACTATACACTGAAGCTATGTGTTATCGACGATATATTGTGCAGTTGCGCAGCGTTACGCTGGTAACATAGTTGGGAACCGCTTATGGTTCAATCTAATATCGATGATTTATTGTTGACGATTAATATGGTTTTCCGTTGACAAGGGGCAGATAAATGAAATTATTAGATTTTATTCGAACCTGAAATTATATTGAGGCGCGTTTCGGAGTTTCCATAAACGCCGCCCGTATGAATCACACCGAAACCCCCGGCGATCGTCAATTATTCACCAAGACAATTATCGGGGAGCTCATTTTTGTTAACACTGCCGCGACGATAGAAACCGTAAACATCGATTATACTTGCCGACTATATACCAAGTGCAACAAACTCTCACCACATCATACAGTCGAACGGAAAAGCTATATTATACAAACAAGCTCATCGTCATCGTTGGGTTACAATAATTGCGCGAGAATAACACATCTCTCACTTTCTCTCTCACATCTTGTCTTGGTGTTGCAGAATTATTACGTGGTTGGAAGAGAGAGAGAGAGAGAGAGAGAGTTTGTTTGCTGTGCGCCGCCTCCGACGCGCGCAGATGATAAGCGTACTTTAATGGCGAGGGGAATTTTCGGGAGATTCGGTTCGAGCGAGAGATTGATTTTGAAGAGACTGAGAAAAGTAGTTAGGATCGGTTTTGACAATATAGTGGGGAAAATATATACATACTCGGGTCATTTTTCAATTTAATAACGCGAATTCGCTTCATTAATGTTATATACGAATGTCGTGTAACATTGATATACTATATGCTTATTGAGCCAATTTAACGTTATTCAATTGAAAAAGAGTTCCGACAGCAGAAGAGCGTAATGTATATATACTTGGGGCATCTTCTATAACAACGCAATTGTAACTGCTTCGGAGATTAATAAAATGAGATTGTCGAAGTAATAAAAACGCTGATAGAGTCACTAGGCGAAACCGGCACGCTGGCGTGAATTTATCTCCTTGGCGTTTCTTGGCGTTTTTGTTCGAATTCTATAATCTAACAAGCTGGACAGCTGACCAAGATATAACTGTTCAATAACCTTTTTAACGAAAACCACTCCTAGTGATTTGTTCTAGCGCGTAGTCGTCGTATAGAGCCACTTAATTTATGGATAACGCTTGTACTTATCTACACTGTATCAGAGACAACTGCGCATCGCGTTTATAGCTGATGTAAACAATTAGCGAAACAATGGTTTTTATCGCTCGTTATATACAAAAGATGTTTTATCTATCAAACTCCGGCGATCTGACGGAAATTCATTGTGCCGGATCGGTCTGAAAATATTGTATTTTAGTTGGATGTTTGATAGATACATTTTCGCCGGAACAATTATTGTATCGAAGATGGATAACCAAAAGCTGAATAACAGAGAAAACATTTTTTATGATAATATTAATTTGTATAAAGTAGTTACTTTGGTGGTACCTATAAGAGGTTGAAACTTCATGGAAAGGCTTTAATTAATTTGCATTATCTTATCTGGTCGAATAAAGTTATAAATACAGCGTGGTACAAGTGATTTAATTAAAACTAAATATATATATATATATATATCCTTATTTTATTACGTAGACCCTGCGATATATCGCAATCAGTGAAATAAATTTAGACGTTAGTTTTTATATCTCAATTTCGAAAAAACAAATACTTTTATCATATTTGTGGAAAAAAAATTACAAACTTCTTAACAACGCCGGAGATTTTTTTTTTTTTATTGAAAGTGCCGGTATGAATTCACAATAAATTCTAAGAAAACCAAAATTAAATCGCGTTGCAATCGTAATCGCTTAGAATAAAAATTTATAAGCAAAAAGGTAACGAAGATACACGCCGTTTGAATGAAATTATCTAACTCTTTCGCAAGAGTTGGAAAAACAAAGAAATTCCGCTATTTTCTGCGCCTAGGACACATTTGTAATCTGACTCAATTAGCGTTAATTTTCGTTCTGAAAGAAACACATAAAAATAGATTCATAAGCAGAATATATATAGAGTATGAAGATACACACGCGATCGCTCTTACATTGCACACTTACCATATCTAAAGGAAACATACATACATGTATTAAAAGATAAATCAATATCCAATAAATATCAAAGAATAATCACATTGCCGCATGTGCACAAAGAAAAATAACTCAACTACACCATTCGGCCAAACTATAATCATCCAATTCACTCAACCTCATACAAAAAACCTTCTGCAAACCTCATCCCAATCACAATTATAACAATTACACCATCCCTCCTTTTCTCTAGAATTAAAAAAAGCAACAAATCTCTATAGTGCAACAACACTCCAAAGTGCATCATCCACTTGGCCTCTCTCTCGCGGCTTATATCTGATCTCTCTTAAGTCGCGCGAGCGCTAAGTACTTGCTTACACTCGGGCGCGATCCTCAAAACAAATCAAAGCTTCCGCGCGGACAGCGTTTTTGCGCGAATTCAGCGGCAAGTGCTGTGCGCTGCCTTTTTTTCAGCGCTGCGATGATGATGATGATGAGCGCGTGCCTCGCTGCTGTTATATATATATGATCGCGAGCGATTGACGCTAATTGTCGTGGTAAAGAGGCGCGCGAGTGGTTTGCTATTTTTACGCGGTAGCGAGATGAGAATTGACGAGTTGCAAAACAAAGGTTCGCGTGTCGTTATGTTGGGTGCAGGTTGTTGTTGTCATTGTTGTTGCAGTGGTGATGGTGGTTTTGTTGAGGTAGTTCGGCTTGGATGATTGGTTTGTGCTGTGTGAGGGTATAGGTTTTTCGGTTTCCGACGGTTAAAGTTGAACGTTAATGTTCGAAAAGGATATAGTAAAAATTACCATGCCTGATTGTGAATGTGAGACAGGCTTGAAACACCAACAAAATCGCCATAATTTATGGTAAAAATTACTATAAATTTATGGCAATTTTTACAATAAATTATTGCGATTTTTTTTACTGATTTAAATACTGTCTCACTTTTACAATCGGACATGTCGATTTTAGCATAACATTTTTCTCCGTGTATATTGTTTTCAAGATTTTCAATTTGAAATTCATGAGCAAACTCTGTATAGCAGAAAAATAGGCTAAGATTTTCAATGCGCGTAACCAACTATATTTGGTTAAAAATGTCCCTGTTAATGTTGCATTGTTGTGATGACCAAGAAAATAGTTGACAACTATTTTATTGATTGTCACAATTATTAAGTTGGTTATCACAACTATGATGCGTTATTGATTCGGATATTTTAACCAAATATAGTTGGTTACAGTACCAATTATTTTTTTCCCCTTTAGATGTCGACCTATTTTGCAATCGTAATTTCCGATTAGAGGCTTTATGCTTCTATATGACAAATAATTTTACCACAGTCTAAATAATTATCATATACGGAAACATAGAAAATGTTTCACATTAGGATTATCAATATCTCAAATCACCGATTTCACCTGCTTTAATTGCGAATCTCCGCATTATAAAGCTAAAAAACCAAAGCAGACCATTTGTGCGAACAATTAACCATTTATTTCTTTACATTTAATGTAATTACATACCTATCTATACACGTATGCCATTACAGCCACAATTTACATCTTCTCTATAAGATAGCAATACCGCGCGTAAAAAACCCGCGCACTATAGTGCACCAACCCATAATTTATTATCTCATTGTCACAGTCATCCGTGCAGCTCATTTTTACCATTCCCGTAATTGCCTCGCTCCTCACCCGACAAAAAGTCCACTCCTATATAAACGACAATATACCTCTCCTCTCCATCCCGCGCCACACACGCAGACGCTCTCTCTCTCTCTCCATGAGAGAGAGAGTAAATAAACCAAGCGCACACTTTTATCCTATTGCCAATACCCCCCTCGCGAGAGAATTCCCTTTCCTTTATTTTCCACTCTGCAATAGTCGAGAAACAATGGGCACCTTTTTAATTTGACAATCAAGCGCTCGTGCACGTGTTGCGCTGCCTAGAGAGAAAGATAGTGAGAGAGAGAGAACACGAAACCGTAATAATCGATTGTGTGTAAAGCAGCGGCCGAATGAAAATTAAGCGCTCATCGCGCAAGTGCATCACTATCCTCCTCCTCATCCTCCACCACAACCTCCTCGTTGTCAGTTAGGTGTATATGATGGCGCTCTTCGACTCCCTTTTGCTCGTGATGTGCGTGATTTTTTCTCCTGTGATTATATGCATGCCAGGGATTGAAATTTTAAGATGCGTGCGCGAGTTCCCATGAGTCTCTCTCTCTCTGTGTGCGGGTATATACCGGCCTTCGCGGTGCTCGATGCACTGGGCTTTGATAAGGGAATTTATTGCATATATGAATATAATGAATATCGAGGTAGGGAAACATTGTGCTGTGCTATGTATATACATATGGATTTGCAAGCTTGATGGACATTGCGCCGGCGTGTGCGAGAATTCTGGGAATTCGATACGTTTCGACTGATTCCGATAGCGCGGCACGAGTGTTACGTATTATAACACGCGTTCGCTTAATAATATATAACGCAGGTGTGTGTGTTAAATTGAGATAGAATATAATATTAGCAGCGGTGATTTCGATTTCAATAGCAAATTAGCTTCTATTTTAAGACACGCTCCATAATTAACCGACTGCGCAAGTATATATATTCACGGGGCTCGGTTTGCACCGCTGTAAAAAAAAAATCGTTATTATATAGATCAGATCCGACGATCCCCAATATTATATACCCCGCGGTATGATATAATCCATGGCAAGCGCTTGAAATTACCGCGATATTACATCTGCTCTGACAGATAACGTTCTTGGCTATATGTCGTTGACCAACAACGCCTATGTATACGTATGTAATATATGTATATGATCGATGCCACCGCGCGGCTAATTGAATCGTCGTTAATAGACAAGGCAGCTAGATAGCCCGATGAAAAGCCTTTTGCGTTTCCTCCTTTCTCTTTTTGTCCTCGCCCGGAGGGAGATGAAAATTTAAAAGTACAAAATCACCATTCCTAGAGACATATAGTCGCGCGTACACACACACACTGAGCTGAGTCAAATCAAAGGCAACCTTGACACAATCTCATCGATCAAACGTTTTCTCTCCTTTCTCGTACATTTATATATATATTTATATATGTATATACAGAACTTTTGTAAAAAAAGATCGTTGAAACAGCGAACGATCGATCAATCGGCCGAAATCAAAATTGAATCCAGCAGCGGGAGAGAGGGAGGGAGATAGAGAAAGAGAGCCGTCGAGATAAAATCTGAGCATAGGCATATCGATCTATACCTCGTTGTAATGAGAATATAATAATACGCGATATACACGCAGGGTAGTTCTTTTTATCTCTCTCTCACTCTCTCAGTGCTTTTCATCACGTGGTGATCGTTGAATGGATTATATTGCGAAGTATGAAGTTCGCGTATATAATCGGTGGCTTTTCATCCGCTTCGCTTGTACATGGAGGCAGACAGATAGATAGAATCGCCGTGGCCAATCACGACTTGTCAAGAAAGTATAAATACCGCTCATTAGCAGTTGTTGCGGGGAACATTTATTAACGGGTAGATATTGTGTTCTGATATCGGCTCACCGTACAGGTAGCAACGGCGCAGGCTGCTGCTGTTGCTGTTGTTGTTAGACGTTCGTATTGAAAAGTCGGATTGATTGAAATGTTCAGGTGGTTGGGGTTTGAGCTGTTTTTTGTGCTTCGATGACAGACAGGTGTGTACAATGGTTATGGTACTGGATGAATGAAACAACTTGAAATGTGGTTACGAAGGATTTTGTATGTATTTTTGCTCGAATTTTATTAATTTGTCCGTTGTGTAAGAGTGGAATGGAATTTTGAAAATTATGGTAAAACGAATAAGTCTCACCGGATGAATTTTGTGTTGTATCAAGCAGAACTTATTCCACGGCAGATAATGCTATTTTAACATTCGAATAATGTTTTTATGCTCGCAGTTTAGCATTTTCATTTTCTTGATACTTGATCAAATTGTATTATCATCAAAAATAAAATAAATTTTATTAAATATCGAAAACTATTTTTTTTTTTCAATTTTGGTTTAATGCGTACAACATGCCACCAGTTTCACTTATCTAAACTTGTATTTTCCGTTCATAAATATCAATAATGCGTAGAGTCCATTTTCCAATCTCTACTGCCACAATTTGCATGAATTTAGAAATTTATTCACCGCTAGTTCCTTAAAGATCAACATTAAATAAATGTTGCTCCCCCTGCTCCGACAAAACGACCAGCAGCATATAATCTTCACTAAATAAAATATCAAGTTACCCCACTAATAAAGATTGAAACCGATGGACTAGTTCAGCACTCGCACTACTGGGAAAACAGTTTAGTCATCGTGCATCCGGAAATTCAAAACACATCGCATAGACATTCCTATTTCATCATTATTAAAATACACATATTTCCATTATATATTTTAAAACATGACTCAAATCTCACCCTCCAGCACATATCTTCCTTTCCCTTTCAATTACAATCCCATACATCTCTCCCAGCTACTCTTGCACTGCACCCTACGCCACCATATGATTCACCCGCGACTAATATCCGAGTGTACATCACGTGCGCACTGATATCATCCTCTCCTCCCCCCACGCGTGACGTGTATATAATACATACACACACATACACTTTCGGACGAGCAACTTGCCCGGACAAGTCGGCACTCGTCGTCGTCGTTGCCGCCACGCGCGTGTCTCTCTTTTTCTTCCACGATTTTACGATTGCCTGATGCCGTGGCGCTCGCGCGAGAGCGAATTAATTATTATTCAACGAAGACGAGAGATATCACGTGCAGCTGCTGCCTCGCGCACGTGATTATATATTATATTGCTGTATAATAGGTATATATTCGGTGTATATTACATAGGTGAGAAAATTTGGCGGAGCCGCTATATTGTTTTATTTTTTTTTTTTTTTTCGTAATCGAATTGTGTAGTTTTACCTAGACGACGATGATTTACTGTCAATAACAGTCAACCGTAAGTTATCGCGTTTTGTAGTATGGTTTTTTTCGTTTTTTTCCGAGAAATGAGAACTAGCGCTCAATAAGTAATTCGATTATTGCCCCCAGCTGCTGCTCTCTGCGCGGCGACCATAGCCGATCTTTTATGGGATCAATAAAATCACTGGCCATAATCATGAATTCTAATTTCCCTCTCTCTCTCTGTCTCTGTTGCGGCTTTGGATTTATGGTTATGGCTTAGAATATGTTTAAAGTGTCGTCGATTTCTTTTTCGCTGCAGCGCTGCGGTGTGCGGCTATATACTTTTCCACACGCTGCGCGCGCGCTTATCTGTGTGTATACGAATATTATCGGTTAATTTAATTACACGTATGTATATATATGTGCATATCGTTTGATTTTAAAATGGTTTAACTCGTTACCGTAATTTATAACAGCTTGATTGCAAGATACCCTTGCGAGCAATGGAAAAACTTTTTTTCATTCATTTTCCTCCGTTCGATAGAAAACTTACATTTTCGGCTGTACCAAGTATCGACGTAAATTTATTTTTATACTGCTATAATTCCCAGATGATTTTATAATTTTTAGAAAACACAAATTAGACAAACATATTCGTCATCTCACAGCATCTTAGAAACACGCCAAACCGTCAGCGTTTTTATTGGCCTCGCATGACCTGCATGCGTACGGGTATATACATATATATATCCTTAACGGGCTAATCTACATATCACCACCTGAACATAACTGTATATTATCCAAATAATTCCACTTACAGCGCTGATTTGCACACGCGCGCGCTTCAACTCTTTAGAAAAATCGTTATTTATCGCCCGGTCGCTCCCCCTCCCCCCTCCAACGGATATAACCGCACATAATTTATCTGTAACGCGCGTAATCAAATCTAACGCCAAATTTCGGGACGTGCGTATATGCAAATAATTTCGAAATCTTTACGACTGATTCAGTTTTTTTTTTCTCAAAAAAAAAACCCTGACGCGATGGCGCCGGATGAACGATGATGGCTAGCCTGGAATTTATAGGCGGTTATATAGGAATTGAGAAACGTTTGTGGTGGGAGAAAGTCTTCGCGAATTAATATTGAGCGCGCGCACAATTGGTGGGATGAAAAAAAAAATCGGTTGACATGTTAACGGTGACGAGGTGGCCGCGCGCGTCATTATCCTAAAAATCCGATAAAATATAGCATTTGGTAGGTATGTGTACACGGTAGCCGCTGAAACGGCCGTAAAAGTAGATTAGCCGAGAGTTAATTCCTAATTATGCCGGTGATTTAACCGAGAGGCTCTCGTTCTCGCAATGATTGAGCGCCGTAGCGACAGTCACTACTGCAAAAAATTAATAGGATTTTAAGTTTTTTTTTTTTTTGTTTTTTTCGTTATTTATTGGATTGCGAGAAAAGCTCTCTTATTCGCGATGTGTGGCATTCTAGAAAAATTATCACTGCGTGTCGTCTTATCGGCGCGGCTCGCTCGATGTTTCGCTGAGATGCACGAAAATATTCACAGTCGCGCGCGAGATAAGGCTATACATATGTGGCCATAAATAACGCGGATTAGAACGGAAACGTATATATAAAAGATGTGGAAAACACGTGCAAAAAATCGATAAGGGAGAGAGAGAGAGAGAGAGTGAGAAAATGTCGCCGAAGCGAGAGTGTGTGTGATGCATCACTCACAAACACACACACCCATGGTGTGGGAATATAACATTAATATTATTTAATCTGCAGAACGAGAGCAAAAAGGTCCCAAACAAGTTTTTGTGCGGCCTTTTTTTTGTTCTACCCTGGCTCTAAAAATAATACCGAGTATATCTAATTGACGATTAAAAGAGCATTTTGTCATATATTTTGTAATATCATTTGTGTTGAGCAAACTAAATATGCATACATATATAATGGGCAGTCCTCATAAAAGTTTCCCCTCAACTGGCATATAAACAACGGGAAGAAAATTGAGGCACACCTCTACAATAAGTCTTTTCTTATCCTATAGGTCATAGTTTTAACCGCACGGTTTATGGAAATTTAACATGGGAAAAATGGACGAAAACTAGCCACTGATTATGGGCCAATACTATAAGGTCTTAAAAATGCCAACAAATTTTAGACAAGAAAAGAATTAAAGTAGAAAGAAAAATCTTGCGCAAAGTTACATGCATTTGAAGATCGCAAGAAATGGCAAAAAAATGATCAACATTTTAAGAATTGCGAAAATTCTTAGCTAAATTGAAGCTTTTTTAAAGCTTTAATTTCCATAAGAAAAATTTATGTACGCGGGTTGTAACTGTGTCACGAGACAGTTTTCCTGTGTTCCAATTTTTTTTTTCGCCTATTGTATGACCTATATAGATCAAGAAAAAATGTATTGCAGAGACATGCCTCAAATCTTTTCCACATCGTTTTTATGACCTAGTTAGGGGAAACTTTTTAAGATACGTAGTACAATCGCGGAGATATAATCAAGAGATCGGCTGCCGCAACCGCGTTTAATTAAATCAGCCAGCGATCAGAAGTGCAACTTATTCATCTCGTTACGGTTGACACTAACATTGGGGAAAATCTCTGCGATAAAAATACAAGTCCATATAGGCTCATATAATACACCAGCGAGCTAAGTGTATGTATATAATAATAGTTGCTCTGTGTGCAGTCTAACGTGGCTTATATGTATGCGACATGCCTCATAAATTTATATTGGCATATATATATTTACTTATGAGTGATCTGATATCTATAAATATAAATTTCCATATAAATTATACTATATATATATATGAGCACGCGCATGCGTATGTCTATATGTTCTCTTTACGAGCGCATTTTTGCACGAACGCAGCGCGCACGCCGCGATTAATATCGTTTTATTCATGGGGTTTATTTACATTTTTATATATACATTTATTTATTATCTTCCCGGGCGCGTTGATTCACAAAGTAACTTCTGTTTTCTGCACGCTGATTAGAGCGCGGCAACACACGGCGTCGTTAGGATTAATGCTTTATTGTTCGATATATATGTATAGACTATACTCGTCGTAAATCAGTTTTGAAATCGATTCCAGGTCATGAGTCGTTGTCGTGTGCGTGCAGGTCTTTAGGTTGATTACTAAAAGCTATGAAAGACAAAATGCAATGCTAGGTGTAATTGTTATTCATGAAATATATATATATATATATATCTTTGCGCGAAAGATTTATAAATCGTATTATGTGAACGGTTAAATTAACGCTCGGAAAAACCAGTCGTTAAAATATTCCTAAAATTAGACTGTAGGAGTTTCTTGGAATCCGGAAAAATTCCTCTTCACCATATATAATATGAAAAGTCATTTTATCGAGTGATGAATGATTTATGCTCGGCTACTTATTGAGATTTTTGCGAGAAAAAATATTGCAAGCTAGCCAGCATGTAGAAATCTTGGCGCGAAAAACATTTAGAAATGATACATTCTCGACCTCTCTATGTATCGGTATAATTACATAATAATTGAAAATCTTTACGTCTCCCATCTCACAGAACCCGTTTTTCCCGCAATCGCCATCATAATTACAATATAAAACCAGCCGCTATTGCGCTATACCTCGCCATCTTTTTCTACTCAATTAAAGAAAAAAAAAGAACAATCTGTACATGCACGCGCACCGATACACCACAATCACACCCCATCAATTACAAATTATCCCACTTAATTATACATTACGCTGTAGACTCATCCCGGCATACGTATCAACGCACTTATATATACTTCCTTATCCGCCTTGTACGCGGCTCTCTTATCGTGTCGCCTCGGATCGCGCACAGACACGCATATATTCGAACATAATCTTATTCTCGCGTTCGACTTTCGAAACGACTTTCAAAAAACCGCAAGTGCGTATCCCTCAGCCCAAATATCATAAAGGTGAAATCCATATAATGGAAAAACATGACCAATAACCAATAACCTTTTTTCGTCTTGTGAGAGAGAAAGAGAGAGAAGACGGTTCACGTTGTTGCGCACGCACGCGACAGCTCGTGCCACTTTGAGATGAGCGAAAGAGAGAGAGAGAGAGGGAATCGTTATATTCGAGCCGGATCCACGCGAGAAGTTGATTGTTTATGAAAGATTCGGTCAATTAATTTATAAGCTCGAGATAAGGCCCGAAACGTTGTTGGCGGTAATTGTTGGAGTGCGATAATTTTGGACTCGATTGTTGCATTTGTTGTATTAAAAAGAAATTTGCGAGCTCTTAAGAAGAAGAAGAAGTAACATGATGCGCCGGTAAAAAATTAATAATCTAAGGGTCATGCAGGTACCATTATTTTGTTATCAATAGTTTTTTGTCATATATATGTGTTATCAAACATTTTTTCAGTAGTTTTTAGTTAATAATATTATCCCTTCAGAAACTCCGTCCTTTATTACAATTTATTTTTATAAGATCGTCTTGAAATATTGTATAATATAAGATTACAGGTCAATCGAAGTAAATACTGATTCAATATGGCTGTTGGGAAACCATGCTTGACGTGTTGTAAATTAACATTAGTGGCAAAATATTTTATTTCATTCGAATGAAACTATATAATATTGTTATTATTATAGTATTGGAATCTCATTAGTTTTTCACACATATTTTGTAATAACGGTCATTTCAGTATAATATTTCATACATAAACTGTTGGAAAATGTGTGACTATGAAATATTCGTTCGTAGAAATTTCAAAGTTTATTGGGAAAATGGGAAAAATAAATAATAAAAACGTCCAACAGAAATAGTCCGTGACAGACTTCATGTTTATAAAGTGCGAATGAATCATTTTTACATTCAGGATAAGTTGTAAATTTCCTTTTCTACAGCCACAATAACACCATTTTTTTTAATCATGCTTTCTATGCGCGATTTTCCTACAAAAACAGAAGAAATGTCGTAAATCAGCTTGACCTCAGGATTAAATGACTTATTTATGTACGTAATCTTAATTACAATGATTAGGTAAGTGAGTTTATAACTCATTAATGGCAAAATAAGATAAATATTTGTTTTTTTAAAATCACACTTGAGATTTTCTCAATTTCTACTTCTTAATGCTTTGGTAGTCAAATTAAATTACAAATAATTCTACGAAGGCACCCAGGGTTCAGATTAAAATCGTTCAAAACACATTCATCAACATGATTTTTATAATGCAACATATAAAACTTTTATTCTAACAGTAGTTATCAAGATTAATAAAAAATACTTTAATTTATTAATATCTTACTATTTCTTAATTTTTACACATACAAAAATTACATCATAGTCGACACTTAGCCCGCGATTATCGTAATTTTCTGACTTCTATTTAGTAATTTTCATTTATTTTGAATTTTTATTTATTATAATACATTTTTTCCGCTTTTAAAATACGTTACAAACCCCAATATCACAGAATATCCTTCGAAATATTCGACTATTATTATAACCATTCGCAATCTTTGTCACACTTTACTTTTCATCATCCAGCCTCACTTGTCTTCTCCATCCTTATCCGCACTCTAATCAAGACATTTCCCTAACCGTCCTTCGCGCTATCGAGAAAACCTCGCTTACACATCCACACACAAGCGCAATGTGCGTTACGCACACGCACCGGCCTCCCGATTGATTTATCAAAAAAAGAAATAAAAAAAGCGTCGCAAGTTATCGCGCGGGTTCGTGGCCGCGACACGCGCGCGACACATCAGTCGTGTTTTTCGGTTTCTTTCCTCACTGATGTCGCGCGGCGCGTTCAACGATTTGGGAAAAGTCCCGTGTATGATTCGATAGGTCAGGAATTTATATACATGATGTATCTGTGCACACACAGGCACCATGGATTTGAATATCGATAATGTAATGCCGAATTATATGGGTGTATATATTTGTTTCGTTAAAATGGAACGCGCTGTGCTGCGTATGTATATGTGCAATTCTACGGAATATGGGGTCCAAAAAATTTAAAAAATATTTTTTGGGGCGCACCTACCACACTGCATTTTTTGGTTCTTTGGGGGTTCCAGAATATAAAAAAATGGTGTACAGGCATTATCCGTTGCGAAACTTTTTTGCCGACCAAATTAATCTCGAATATTTTATGCGATTTTTCCCCTCCACTTTAAACCTCTACCATTTGGTCCAAGAACGTTCTACACAACTTTTCAAAAAAACAAATTAAAGCTCTTTCTTTCTAATATCTTTTTTGAAAAGTTGTGTAGGACGTTCCTGGACTAAATAGCAGAGGTTTAAAGTGAAGGGGAAAAATCCCATAAAATATTCGAGACTAATTTGGTCGGCAAACAAGTTTGGCAACGGATAATGCGTGTTCACCATTTTTCTCATGTTCTGGAACCCCGAAAGAACCATAAACATGTAGTGTGGTAGGTGTGCCTCAAAAAAATTTTTTTTAATTTTTTGGACCCCATATTCCGTAGAATTGCACATATATATATATATACGGTATATGTGTATAGTAGGCATTAAAGATGAAGAGTATGGAGGGATATTAGATATTTATTTTACAGGGCTGAAAAACATAATCCCGCTAATGAAGATTCATTTCGGTGTATATAAAAATATATTTCGCGGAGGATGAGTTACGGACGTGGGATTCCAAGGCGGGAGAAACGATTTCGGATGTTGAACACTGCGTGTGTGTGTTGCTTATAGGCATGTGGTTGAACGAGTATGACTACTATAGGGTTCTTTTTTTGTACAGTTTAGCATGACCACGGGTATCTATAATTTGATGATTAATAGTTAAATTATGTTTAATATTGAAAAATAGCCGACATGGATGAAAACACGTATATTGTATCACAGTAAATGTTTTATAAATAAGTATTTTATTAAATTACTTATATATAGTTTCCTAATTAATGACTATCTTATTGGTTCTAAAATTTAGTTTCGTTTCCCGTAAAATTATTATTAACCCTCATCATTAAATAATCATCGACGTGTAAAATCTGAAATATATAATTTCAGTAAAAGTACAATTACTACGTTCACACTTTATTAACTATAAATGTAAACAATAAACCGATATTACGACCTAATATCCTACAGGACAAAAAAAAATCACAGAAAATTCTAATTATTTGTTCAGCGTATAGGAGTGTGTGCCTAATGTACGCAGAACAAAAGCGGCGCTTGTGTCTGAAGAAACGAGAAAAACGAGAAGCCGAACTCGTTCGTGCGCACGAGGGATATAGAGAGAAAAAGATAACCCTGCGCTTAAAATATTAGGCTGCGATACGCGGGAGGAGAAGAGAGAAGGAGGAGACGAAAAAACACGATAGAACCCGATAGCTCTTTATTACGTCGCTGCTGAGGGTTGCCGTATCTACTTCAGTTCTCTCTCTCTCATTCTCTCCCATCGTTTCTTTTTTTTTCCACCTCGCGCGGGACGTTTGATGTGGTATCAGATTGATTAATTAATTAGCGACGTCGCCGAGAGAGCGCGTGGGAGCGGAAAGTGAAAATCGCGCGGAGATTTTTCGACCGGCGGTATACGAGGGCTTTGGTAATTAAATTTTGGGTTGGAGATGTGCGGCTTTTGGGTTTTATTGGTATATAGAATGAGGATTGAGGGAAGTATAAATCATCGGCAATACGACGCGAGCAGGAAGCGGGGAATGCAGCGCGATTTGATAATAGGGAGCGATACAGTGAGATATAGTGATATAAAGGTGGGGATATTTTTATGTAAAGAAAATGCGTTGAAGTCAATTTTTGTACCGAGATTTGGCCATCGTAAGTTCTGATAGTCGTATTCTGACTATATGTTATACGAAAATACGAGGTTATACTGTTCGATAATTTTTATTTTAATCATAATTAAGAACATCAGCGTTGAAATGCAATTTAATCATTTGTGATTACCAAAATGCCCAAAAGTTAAGATAAAGAAAATTCTCAATTTTTCTCAACCATCGCGTCGAATATATAAAGATTGTCAGCGTGAATTCTTCACACATGAAATTTAAAATCTTCTTCCAACATACAAAAATCTCGATTCTTCTTTTCTATAAACTACAAATATTTGGAGAATCAACCATAGAAACCAACGAAATTTTCCACAACCTTTAAAATTATTCCGACACACATTATATACACAATCTTAAAAGTTCCCTCAAACAGCCGAGTTCATTATACCCACCTTCCAAAACTTTTCCAAACTCTCGCATCTGGAAACCTTCACCCTCTCTTCCCCTCATTCCCGAACAATAACTCACCGTTCGATCGGCTTCGCTCTTCTTATAAAGAAGCGCCGCCTTGGATATACTCAGGCAGCTCCTCGTCCGCGGCAAGTGAAATAAACGAGGGCAGCGCCAGCGCTTCGATAAAAGCAGCGTCGGCCGCGGCGGCGCGGAGTAATGCAAGATAAATTAACGAAAAAGAGCAAGTGCAGCTCGCTCAGCGTACACGTATACATATACACACGCGAGAGAAGAGTATAAAAAAAAAGGAAGCGAGGCAGCAACACGTGCGCGCGAGCGCGAGAGAGAGGAGACCGCGAGATACCGTAAACCCGCGAGGTCGGACGCTCCTCTCTCTCTCTATCGGCGTATCTCTCTCTTTCTACTCGTTCTTTCGGCTTCTTCTTTTTGTACTTTTACGGGAGTTGTAATAATATCGCGCGCGCGCGAGCGTCTTGTAAGAGCGCGCGATTTTCTCTTTTAGTTGGTTTCGCGCGCGCGCGCGAGAGAGAGAGAGAGAGAAGGAGAGAGGAATATTTATGCGGAGTTGAATACTCTTATAATATGAAATCGCTACCAGTATTCAGCCGACGCCATGAGGCCGGATGAAAAATTAACGCACGCGGTGTACGGAGCGCCGCTGAGATATTCCGCGCTGATAACGCGCTGCCATGCCCGATCGGATTTATCGGGGCTTGAATTAAGCTTCCCTTTCATGTTTTTTTTTTTTTTTATTTCTTTCTTTATTCTTTTGTTGCGGTAATCTCGGCGGGCGTATCTCTTTTTGGGGCGAGAAAGACTTATTTTCGCGAGGTCTCAGGTGTTTAGTATAATAATATCGCTTTGGCAAAAATAATCATTTTTCTTTTTATTTTTTTTTATACACATCACGCACCCGTACATATAAGTAATAATACACGCCTATTAAAGCAAATCTATAAGCTTTATCTATACCCTATTTATCACACTTAGACGAACGGAACGAATATAAATTTAATCTTAGCCTAATATCCCGACCAATTAACCACGTGATTTATGAAAAACCTGCACATCTTATCCCCGAAACCCTCCGTAATCCAAACGAAGCACAGAGTTGCAAACAGACAGTAAGAGAAAGAAAGAGAACGTTAAACACGCAGAGCCCTGTCTGTGCCAAGAGCGCGTCTATGAATGATCGCCTCGATTTACGCGAGTTGAGTGTCGACTCTTGGCGCACGCTTTTATTTGTCATTTCACGAGTCGATATATATATGCCTGTGTAGAAAATGCGAAAAGTCTCTACGTGCGGTTTTGAAAATATATGTACACTGCTGAAATGTATATACAGAAATAATGAATGCCGCGAGTTTTAAGATGAGGAAGATACGTGGAGGGGGAGAGGGGAGTTTAGATAGCGCGAGACTTGTCATATTTTGTTTGAATTTCATG
The DNA here is from genome assembly GCA_900474315.1 of Torymus auratus. Lineage (NCBI taxonomy): Eukaryota > Metazoa > Arthropoda > Insecta > Hymenoptera > Torymidae > Torymus > Torymus auratus. The sequence continues at coordinate 2,977 of UXGD01002388.1, read as the reverse complement.
TGATTAAGGTGACTGGGAATAATTGATAGGCGTCGTTGGCAGGAGATGAGTTTTACTCTCTAAATTCGAATAAGTGAATATTCACTTATAATAAGTACATAGTCGTGCACTTATCAAATAAGTGGATAACTATATGTACTTATCATAAGCGAATATTCACTTATTTGAGCTGAATTTCCCTTATTCGAATTTAGAGAGATAAATAATGAAGCGAGTAGTATAGTAGTGTACGTCCGAGTTGCGTTAAATCGCGTAAAACATGCTCCGGATCAAATATTTAAACACACACACACATAACACACGTGAAGAAGATTGTAGTGTGGTCATTGACAGAGTATAAAAAAAATGAAATAAAAATGTGCAGTAAGGCTTTTGGACGTGTGTGTATGTATGTGTGTGTTCACAATTTCGCATCATGGATTGCTAACTGTCGATTTTCATAATTTTCCCGCACTCTGTACCAAAACAGAGATATATATTATACAGAAAATGGAAAATTTTATACATTATTTTATCACATACAAGAAAATTAACCTTATTTGAAAATTCGCCTCGTCCAGAATCCAAAACCCCTTCACTCTGCGTATACACTGAACCGCCACCCTTACAACGATTCCCAACCCTACCACAACTATACCCCGCCTCTCTTCTTCCCGCTCTCATCATCTCGATCACCGGGTCATTTATATCCTGACGCGAACCTATACATCACATATAAGCACGGCGGACGCACGTGCACGCAGCCGAGAGAGAAAGAGAGACGCGTGCCAATCGCGACGTAGCATGCGTAGCCGCCGTGGCGACTATTTCAGCAGTAAGTAGTAGCCGTCGACGACGTGTGTGTGTCACTCGCGGATTTTCCCCCTGCGCGCGTGTGTGTAAGTGCATAGCTCTCGTTCTCTCTCGGTCTGTCTGCAGTGTGTCACTCGGTATCTAGTTCTAGAGCGTGATGGCACGGGGTCGTTTGTTGGATTTTTAGAGCTTGCTGCTGCTTTACGATGGGCGGTGTATGAGTACTGTGTTGGCTTTGAAAGGGCTCATGATGGTTGCTGAACATAGGTTTTAATTGGTTTAGGATAAGCGATGATGAGCGCAATGATAGAGTGCCTGGCGGTGGTGATAAAATTTTGTACGTATGAAATACGTTTTTATATTTCACTTTACGAACTGTAATGATGATGGAGATATTATGTAGAGTTGACCTGATGGATTTTATTATTATAAATTTTATACTTGAGTAGATGACTAAGATTTTTATTTTCAAATGGCATATATTTCTCGTAAAAAAAACTAATAAAATGATTCTTTTTTTCATGTAATATAATCAATTGTAAAACGAACATGACGTTTGATATATTACCATTGCACTATATATTCCTCTATTTCTTCGGCTCAAATAAAAATCATTAACATAATGCTTTGAATAATACCAATAGTATACTGTTAAACGCGAAAAAAAAGCTAACAGAATAACGGGCGCCAGAAGATGGATCCATGTGGAATTCCGCATGGTATAAAAATCAACGGCTCGACCGTAGCTATATAGATGCTATCTCGCGAATATTATAGGCGCCACGATGTCCTAATAACGTATCCTTTAACACACAAATCTACAAAACGACGACTGAGAAAAAAAGGAATTAATAACATCCGCGGGGACATTCCTCAAAACTCTAATAACCGCATAATTGATGAGCCGAAAAACGCGCCACACAACAGCAGCCTCGAGATAAAGAGAGAGAGAGAGAGAGATTTTCGTAAACAGAAAAATAAATTATTTCTTCTCTCTGCAGCGGCAGCCTTCTCATAATAGCCCAAATTGAATTATTTTATAACCGAGATTTATTATCTGACATTCCACCGTTATCTCTATCCTCGATCGCGTTCCCCGCATTCTTGAAATCGCCCGCAGGATGCTTCGCAAATTTTGACGTCAGAGAAAGAGAGAGAGAGAGAGAGAGAGAGAGAGAGAGAGAGAGAGAGAGAGTGTGTCCGCATACATGTGTGTAGTGTCTGTGTTCCGAGCGGCTATGCGCGAGCGCGCTCATTTATTTTCGACAACCGCGACGACGACAACGAGAAACGATGTCGAGAGAAAGAGAGAGAGGGAGAGAGAGAGAGAGTCCGGCTCGTTGTTGAATCCGACACCTTAATAGCCGCTTTATCGTCTATAAGAGTCTTTTAATTGCGCGCGGAGAGCAGGAGTGTGAAAAAAAGAGCGAGAAACAGATTCGGTATGGGTTATCGGATTTCTTCTTTCGGCGAGTAAATCATTTGGTCGATGTGCATGTTAGAATTGATATATATGGAATATGATTTAATTTTTTTTTTCATTGGTATTTTTTCGCAAGAGTGAATTTTAGGTTAACGGAGTGGGGGATAATTTAGGGGGCCATTAGTTGTAAGATCTGAAATTGTAACTGCGGATAGATTGGCACTTGAATGTATCATTTGTTATACGAACAATTACGTCGCTTAATCATGAAGTTATAAAACTATATATACCTATATAGGTGAAATATTTTTCACAGCGGGCATAACAAAATTTTCTTTGACGTTCTGCGATAAATCAATTATTTTCCTGTGATTTTTCTGAAACTTGTTGAGAAAGCTTGATTTAGTGTCCTTAGTACATCCTTCAAAGCCCAGCATCCAAAGCGGTATTCAAAATAGAAATATTTGACTTCAATGTTGCAGGGTTAATGTATAGGATCCCTATCCTGAGTCCGTCGGAGCAACCTATTTTTAGCAATCGTAAAGCGTGTTTTGGTGAAACTTTTTCCTAAAAAAAAAATGGATGTAATATTATACTATATATAGGATATTAGAAATCATTTGATATAATTTTGAATATACGGAAAGCGCTATTAATTTCAGGAATATTAGCAACATAAAAAAAACGCTGCCAATTCATTGGCACGTAGCTTCCTCAAAATAATTTATTGATTCCTTTTATTAAATTAAAATGAAAAATATT
>UXGD01002387.1:0-26416 GCA_900474315.1 Torymus auratus | reverse complement strand
CACAATTAGAAAATGTTGAGTTATTTTCAAGACAAGACTAGATTCTTGACACCACAATCTTGATATTGTATCGAAAACTATATAAATATTGTATCGATTATTGTCTTGAATTTTGAAATAAGATAATACAATATCAAGATTAATCTTGCTATATTGTGCAGCCCTGGTATATACACGTAGAATTGTACCTTTATATGAAAATTCTTCGGTACAGTATTCATAGCTAACCTAGTATGTGGATCTTGGTTATTCAGGGTGCGGTACGGTAAGCGAATTCGTAAGAAGAATCGATTTTTGTAGAACGTGCCTCCCGAGAATTTTCACCCTTAATTTTTTTTTTTTTGTAAAAATAAATGGTTCCCTTATACCATCGACCTCGACAAAAGAAAAGTTCTTCCCTCCCCTTACAAATTTCATTGTCAGCTATAGACAAGAGCATCCTTGCTAAACCCTCCTATATAAGTTCTCATTCCACCGCAATCAGCTAATTTTCTCTCTGGCATGTCTTCGCCGAAAATCCATTCCGCCCCCGCTGAATCAGCAGCGCGAAAACATCTCAATCTAGAACCGGAAATCCACTCCCTTTCACTCCGATTCGTAGGATACTCACGTCGAGCGTCTCGAATTTCGCGATGACGTCGAATCGCACTTGGCAGGGCGTGCAGAAGTTGACGATCGGCGTCCAATGCATGTCCAGCTCGTTCCCGGCGCGCCACTCGCACAGCAGCCACCGCGTGAACTCCTCGAAGGTTGGATAGCGTGGCCCGTGTTTGCCACCCGACTTCGGACTCTGTGGAAAAATAGTATATAGAACGGGCTGTTCGGTGTAGCGAGAATTTGTCGATAGAGGTATTAAAGCGCTGAGTGCTCGCTGACCTATATATATCTATGTCGGGCTCGTAAATTATTGCAACTTTTTGATTTTTATGCCACTCTCGATATTCTACGCGATGAGTATATTTTTATTATACAGATTGCTGAATTTTGAAGTATCAATGTTTTTAAATTTTTATTGTTATCACCTCCTTCGTGTAATAGTCGTATTCAAATTACCTGCAAAAACAACCTACCATATTCAGTTTATCATGTTTCGACTTTCATGCGGTATCGCTTTTTATCGGTAAAATGTTATTACGTGTTTAACTTTAATTACCTTAAGTATCCTTGGTTACTTTAGTTATAATAAACGATAATGACAGAGCTAACTAAAATAACGTTAAATAAGCGACGGTGAAAAAGAGTATCAAGGATGAAAGATAAATTTTGAACTAATTTCGACATTTTAACGTAATAAGAATATATTCCCGGGCGTAAAATGAATTTTTCAGGTAATTAAACGCGCCTCTCATTTTCGCGCCACGGGTGAAACGTTTTTAATAGAGCTCGTAAATGACGAGAAGGTGCTAATAAAAAGCTTCTTTGAGCGACCGCATTTTTTCTCTCACTCCCTTTTTCGCGAATATTTCTATAGATGGATTTCTGGGGTGAGACATTCCATTAAAGAAAAGCTCGTCTCGCGCGCGGGTGAGAGCGAGAGAGTAATTAATGAGCCTTTGTAAAGGTATATACGCCTGGATGCGGGACAAGCAGCAACACAGTATCGTTAAAAATGTCGCGAGCGCGCGTGAAAAACGCCACCTTTTTTATATCAGGAAGTCTCTTGTCACTCGAATTTCTGTTCTTTGATTAATTAAAAATAAACTTTTTGACGTGCGAATGAAATTCATTAAATGGTTTAAAGTGACATTTAATTATACCATCATTATTGTTATCTTTTGACTAACGATTTTTCTTTTTTAATTAAGAAATTAATTCTGCGTAAAACTATATAGCACGTACATAATCATCATTGCTAATGCTTTAAATATCTATATTTATCGAAGCAACATCAAACTAGATACAACAAGTCCCCTTAAAAATTTTAAATAAACTGCATAGCCACGAATTCCCCCATCCACGTGCGCTTCTCAATTCCCCACCCCCCGGTGCGCAGCCGTTGAAATTTGTTTCGAGCTAATTCGCCCGCTGGCAGCTCCGCATGCGAATTATATCGTGTTCCCCCGTCTCCCCGTTGTTCCGGAATTTCCTGGCAATTTCCAAGCGAGCTTATTCCTTTTCTTGCCCTCACGTACCTTGGTCCGATAGTGCGAGACGATGTGGGAGCCAAGTTTGCTGTGGAAGGTGTGTGGCAAACTGTGCTCGAGTTTGTCGCGGTAGGCGCTGAGCAGGCGCTCGAACGGATGGCGCACGATGATGAAGCTGATGCTATCGTTGAGGAAGCGCGCCAGCTCTTCGGGAGTGGGCCTCGGGTACTTCTGACGCGCCAGCGACACGGGCACGGCCTTCGAGGTCTTCAGAAACTGCGGGCTGTACCTGTGGGCGGAAGCAGAGGCGTCATCGTTGTTGTTGTTGTAGTGGTAGTGGTGTGGGCGGAGGAGAGAAACAGCTGCTGGTGGTGGTAGTGGTATCGAGTGCAGGAGTGATAAGAGTGGAAGCCAAGGCCGTGCGTAGGATTCTACTGTGTATAACAAGGATGTGGGTGGCATTGTTTTCAGCTCGCAATTACGTGGAGGTGGACAAATATTTATGGAACACGGTTCGAGGAATTTATCGAAATTGAAGTGGGATGAAAAATTTCGTCGTATAAAGTGATGTTTTTTATTTTTATAAAGGGAGCTGATGTTTGCTTTGGTTGTTTGCGTTTTAACATGGTGGAGTTGTAAAACGCGTCATGAGAGATTTTATTATGGCGGGTTTGGGGGATGAAGAGAAAGTTTTATTCTGGAATGGTGAATTTATTGCTGCGATTGAAAGTTTTATAGTACATTAACGGGAAATCATCCGTACGTAATAAATAAATGTAATAAATGAACTTCTGTCCAAAGAAGTTTTAGACAATACTCTGAATTGCTCCGTCGGAGACTATAACGAATTGCAATTTATTTCGAAGATTATAAATTATTGATGGTTTTAAATGATCTCGAGATTATTTGGTCTTTTATCATACGAATTTCACTCATTAATTAACAAATGTAAAATTCTATAAAATCCTTTGTATCTTTTAAACCAACAAAAATGGTTTCCACCTTCTTAAGGGTTCTACATGTGCAAAATTGTTTGTGTTCAAATACCTTCTTCATACCTTCAACCATAACTACAATTTCAACATTCCATTTCAATTTCAACGAAACTTATCGTAACTCACCCCGCGAGCAGATTAAAATTATACATCCACGACGTGGAGGCGGCCTTGAATACGTTGCACCAGATGAGGTGATGCTTGCGGTTCACCAGGTACTCCCAGGCGTTGGGCCGGTGAAGCGAGTCATTGCCAGGCCTGTCAAGGCCCTCCTCGGTGCAACGATCCGTCAAGTACCTCCGTCGCTCGGACATTCGCATCTCTGTCTCTGTCAACCGGCTCTGCTCCATCAGCCGTTCCTCCTGTGTCATCATTGCCTCGTCCTGAAACAAGCATGGAAAAAGGACGACAATGTAGAGTGGATTTCTGTTTTTGAAGAGTGATTAGAAGTGACAATTGACAATCGATTGTTATTCAAGTGCAGAAGAAGAATATATGTGACAGTATTTTGTCTTAAATCACAAACTAAAAATAGTTCGATGAAGTGTTGTGGAGAAAAACAATTTAGCTAAGGGAAAAATTTGAAATTCAAAGCGTGAAAAATAGATTCCAAATACTTTGGTAATGAATTAAGTTCTCATCTCGCATCACAGTAGTGACAATAGTTGAAAGACGAAATGTTCATACATAATAATTCGTGAATAATTGCGTGTTGTGAATATTTTACGTGTAAAATATGTGATTTAATAATACCAGTGAAAATCATAATATGTATTTCTAAAATAATTGGTGAACCGCAAACCTTTTGAATCTTAAACGTAGTATATATGTATCAGTTTCTCTAACCTACTTTCCATTGTTAAAGTATTATAATCATTATTTTATCTTTATTACCCTCTCATAACCGAGTAATAGCGAAGTCAAATTACCCGTCATATGGACACATGGTTTACTAATTGTTCATGTGACCAAGTTTGTAGACTAGAATAATTATATACGTATATTGAGCTCCAATTAATTAAAATTGGCATGATAATATACTGGAAAATTCATCATCTTAGAAAAATAGTCCGCTCAATTTAATTAAAAAAAAAAAAAAAAGAAAGAAAAGAGAACAAACGTTAGTCTCTGCATCGCATCGGCCACGCTCGCTTCAAAAGAAGCGGCCTTATTGTTATATATTTCGCGTTCGAGATTTCGCACAATGCATCCCCCGCGGGGCTGCACTTTATCCCGCAACTTCAATGAGCTTCTGCTTTACTTTGCACTTTTACGCGAATCTTCTTTGGAGGGCGTGTTATGTTAAAGTTTTCAAACTCAAGGCTGAAAATTTCTAAAATATGAAACTTTCCTTCCCAGAGTTTCTTTTATCGTTATTTCTTCGAGAATGTGTCATCACTTTGCGAAGTATAACTTTTCACGGTAAATATCAGATAAAATTGCAATGATTAAAAATTAACTTTGCTTCGAACTAATGAAATCCCAGCTTCTTTTTGCTTGTTCAAAGATCCTTTCTGTTGCACTCTCTCTCTCTCTCTCGCTTCGAAGCAAACAATCTTTCCTTTTATAAACTTTCATCATTTACCAAACATGCTTTCCTCCTTTAATCCCTAAGCCTTTGCTCAACGAAAACTCACGTACCAGCGTTCAACACCGGTCTAGGTGTATCTAAAATCGAATCCCATGAAATTCCCCTACATGCTCGCCCACACACTTACGTTCGCTCGCCTCGAAGAAAAAGCCAAGAAGACTCTCAGCCCCCCGATAAATCAATGTAAAGGCTTACGGCTTCTCAGTCTGCCATCCGACGAAGCCCATGTACTCCCTCAACCCTTGGCTTCGACGCTCTCTAATTACAGGAGGGAGGGTTTTTTTTCGTGAGCAACTCAGGAGCTATGCAATTGAAAGTTGAAGGAAGAGATAGTTCGGAAGTCGATCTCGAGGTCGTATTTACATCGCAGGCGCGTCGTTTGATTTTGTCGCCGAAAGTTGGGAAGAATTTACGAGGCAGAACGCTTTTGCGAGAGCCATTGAATTGAAATGAATTGGGTGATCGCTGTGACCTTTCAGGCATTGAGTGTATTTTGGTTTGACAATTGATTGCTGTTTATTCGTATAAATAGTCGTTCTTTGCAAATGGGTAACGAATGCCACTTATATATAGTGGTTTATTAAAATTCACAAGTTTAATTAATTATTTTAAATCAAAATAATTGATTAATCTATAAATTATGGCTCAAAATATAACACAATATATCCTCTTGACATATTGTGAATATTTAAACGAGTCCATAAAGACTCTAGAATTTTTATAGTGAAAACAAAATAAATTCAACTACTCAAAATTCAATAACCAAATAACATTATTTATACTTTTTAAAAAAACATTCCCACTCCCAGAAAAAAAAATTACATAAAACTTCTTTCAAAATTCACCCACCGCACGATGCGCCCACTCCACCTCATTCGAAAAGAAAGCCGCCCCATGCATAATAACAACGCGCAACGCGGGCCGGAAGCACAATAATAAACATGTGCCTACATATTTTTCCACGGGAAAAACATGCTCCTCGTGGAAGAGGAGGCGCCTCCACCGACAAACTCACTTTGTGCAGCCTCGAAAGATGTGCGCGCGTGCCAAAAGGGTCGAGTGAAAGAGCGTGCGAGAGAGAAAGAGAGAGAAAGAGAGAGAGAGAAAGAGAGAGAGAGAGAGAGAGAGGCGTGCCAGGCGCGCTCGCGCACTCGGAAGTTTTCCACGATTCGCTGGCGAACGGATTATTCGGGGCTTGAATTTTTCCGGGCTTGGGTGTGTCTGTGTGTCGATGTTGGGGCGGCGAGGGGATGATATATATATAAGGGTATGTGAATAGAGAAAGAGAGAGGTGGAGTGATGATTTATTTTTTTGTTTGGCTATGTTGTGTTTGATAGTTGAGAGGAGCGGAGAAGTTGAGGGTTTGTGTTTTGAGATTAAAAGAGGAAGTAGAAAAGAAACGTTGGAGCATGACCTAGTAGTTGAACGAAGTATATGAAATATAATTTTCAATAATAATTGGTTCCATCGATGAATTAAATTTAATATGATATAATACATTCGCAGTGCTTCATGAAATCAAAGGAGGTTTTGTTAATTTTATAAGAATATTTCATTAGCGTATACTTAATTATGGACAGTGAACGTACTATTTTTAAACAATGTCAAACAATAGTTTTAACGTTAATTTATTCATTATGTATATTTACGCTGATTTTAATTTGCGTCACGTTTTTGTGAAATATTGAATATTGAATACTACTGCACGTATAGCTAACATTACTGTATCCCCTTTGTTTTATCTGACTTATAATAAATGTTTTATGAAAAGCTTTGACAAAGCTCTAGAAAAAAAATCTCTTAACAATTATGAGTACAGACACCATAATTTTCCAAAAATTAAGTTTATTTTACTTATATATTTACCTCAATTTATTTTCTTACCCAAAATCCTCACATGCCATGGAGAAGGAAAATCCTCCCATAGACCATCGGAATCTCTAGCTCCATCGACATCATAAACCTATCGATCCGCTTCTAACGCCGAATTCCTGCCTCCCAACCATACGTTCCCATTAAACTCCTATCGCGCGCACAATCGTGTAAGACAATCGCTGCCTCTCTCTCTCTCTCTCTCTCTCTCTCTCGCTCTAGCTCGCATACTCGTCGAAACGAATCAAAGCAGGGGCAATCGAGCCGTCCGCGCGCGCGCCTCAAGGCTAATCCAATTTCCCAATTTCTGTAATTAATCTAAGTGCCGAGCTACTGACTCCCTGCCGAGATTGAGCCGTCGGTCCGGCACGCGGAGTGGATTGTGTATGTATGTGTGACTGTGTGTATAGGTTGGTAGAAGTGACTGAGCGAGGATGGCTGATGGTCCGAAGGGCTTTTCTTCGAGTTTGATGAATTGTGTGGATGAATAGGTTTGGATTGTGTGGATATGGTGCAGTAGATTTAGTCGTGGTAGATAGGATTTCGTTGGTTTCGAAGTTTGTCTCGTTTCGTTATTCATGGCGGATTAAGAATAGAGCAAGTCGAATACCGGTTATTGTTTTCGTTTCATTTTTTCTTTATGTTCTTGGTCATTTCTAATGTCTAGGCATCTCTAGAGGGGAAAATATGAAAGAGCAATGAGTGAAAGCATATGCACTCCTCCAAATTAATGAATACGATTCTTTTGCTGGAAATTATGTATATTATAAACAATAAGGCGCAAATACATAAAGTGGTGCTTTAATTAAGATGTTACTTCTGCAGGAGATATTTTGTAGAAATGATCGACTCGGCTAGTTTTTTCGAGTTAGCGAAAATATGCATGTAAGGTTTTAAAAGGAAGTAATAATGAAATTGTTATTTTGGTTTATTCAAAATATCTGTTCAGTTTCAGTTTCAGTAAAAATGTTCCGTGTGCGGGTATACTAAAACATCAAGTCATTCTACGTTTGTGCTGTGGAACTTTGCTTCCCCTTTTGATAAGGTACCTAGGTATTATACGAAATGATGTCGAAAAGACCATCATCTCATCAGGTTTTATTTGTAAACTTTTATAAATAATATCTATCTTATGTAATTTCCGAATTTGTGGTATCTTATCGGGATAACTATTTTGTTGCAAAAAGTACCACTAACCATGGATAAATTGTATGTATTATATAAATGATTATTCATTTTTCTTTTTTTTCAGTTTCAGGTCAGTAAAATATTTGAAACAAAGAGTTTACATTTCATATCGGGTGACAAATTGGCAGTAGTAGTAATAGCGCAGGTTACCGCTTAAAGTGAACCTTGAAATGAAACTAGTATCAGCGATTATGCAAAGATATTGTTAGCACAAATACAAATTGATTCAGCATTAAAATTGATCATAAGTGTTTGAGTATTTTATACCATAAGATAACAATTTTGAATGGACCATATACATTTACCCGAGCATTGTTATTTTTATTCACAAAGTGAATTTTTCTTCGAAAGAAAAATTATCCAGACCTTTTACCCTACACAACATTGCATCCTAGAGATTAAACTCGGTACCACGAAGCCCGTAGAAAAATCCTGGAATAATTACTCGAAGAACTCCTAGGATTGCTCTGCCGCCATTCGCATTATGCTGAAACATAGCTCACTGCTCGCGTGCTCCCGTGTAATTTTTTTTCTGGCCTAATGAAAAACGTGGCTGGTGTGTCGTGTTTGCCCTCTCTTTGCGTGTGTGCATATTTTGCATCTGTCTAATCAGGTGATTCAGGTGTGTCGTGCGCTTATCTTTTGGATCTCTTGCTCGTGTTAGTGCTTGCTATCTACGTGTGAACGACGCATGGATTTACACCCAATTTGCCTATAGCAACGATTAACCAAGTGTGTCCGTGTGATCTGATGTGAATTTATGTCAAATTGGGTAGTACATACGTATGATTTTACTCGATAAGTCGGTGGCTTTTTTAAACGGTCGATGTGTTGTTGTTTTGGAAACTAAAACAATATAATTAATTTATCTTATTTTTAACAATTCATAAAGATACTTATATTTTATGATGAAAAAGCTTAAGCTCAACTCATGTCAATAAAACCAACCAAAATCGCTAAAAGCACCCTTCATTCGTCTCGAAAATTAAAAACTTCGCACATTCAGAGAATTACCTCCGAAACTTCGTACCATTTAACCAGGACAAAAGAAAGGACCTCTTATCTGAAGTTCTCTCTATATTCAGCACCGCTTTCTCTCAAAAAAATTGAAAACAAAAGAGTCGACTACTCTTATGTTTATTACAGGTTATTATCCAATTACATTGGACTAGGTATGTCAAGGTCAAGCGACCTCGCCACCCGCGCATGCATATATACTTACACACACATCACGTATACAGTACAAGTGCCGACGCTTGCGCTAAAGACTGCTGCAAGCTGATCGGCGCTTGTGCGACCCATTCCCTTACACTGAAGAATTGATCTGCGAGAGTTTGGTAAGGAGAACATGCGCGCGGTGATTTGTTGTACTTGAGGGAACCAGTGCATCGTATAGCCGAATCGCAGTATATGGGTCTCGAAAAAAATTTCTACGGTTTCGTTACCAATTTTCTCCTATTTAACAGTATTATCAGAACCCAACCCCAAAATCCATCTTCATATCTTCCCACAAAATGGATCTCTCATTAGTCCGTTATAGAAAAAACCAGCCACCCTATCGTCCATCAAACCCATAATATTCGTCACGCTTTCGTAAATATCACTCCACGTCAAACACACGGTAGGCATAATCGCTGCAAAAACAACCTGCCCACCGTACCACCGTCACACTCTCGCTGTTTGGATCCTCGTTCCCGCTCACCAAACATGTTTTCCCTCGCCGACTGCACCACGGCCAAACTTTTTCCACGGCTTCATATATATGTATATAGACGGCCTCACGATGCCATTACTCCTGCATGCGCGCGGAGAAGCTGCAGCAGCAAAACAACAACGACGCGGTAGTCGTCGTCGTCGTCGACACGGGGAAAAAATTTCGCGAATCTCGACCACGCGCATTGTGTGCATACCGCCGCACGCGCCGCAGTAGCGGGAGGGAGAGACAGAAGTGCCGGCTGCTTCCGTTTATTGATTTCGGCCTAGAGTACGTATATGTATATATATATAACACATAGCGGTGTGGTGTGTGTGTGTGCGCTGGCACACACTAGGCTAATGTGGGCCACGCCTGCATTGTCGGCGCCGAGTGCTCGTGAGCAAGCGAGCAAGCGAGCGACTATAGCAGGAAGTCCGTAGCGTGTACGTAGATATGCTACAGCGTATATAGCATGAGAGAGTGAGTGAGTGAGTGAGAGAGAGACCACGTGTGCAGGCGTGTGAGCACGCGAGATATTATGCGGTGTGCGCGCACGGTCGACGCACTCTTCGTCGTCTCGCTCTCTCTCCCTTTCTCCTCGACGCGGAGAGATGAGAATAAAAGCGCAAGAGAGGTTTTACGGCGAATCGTGAAAGGGATTTTTTGGAGTAGAATTTTTTCCTTTGATTCGGGAATGCGCGATGATGTATGTGTTGGAACAGAGATTTAAAGAGATTTGAATTGAAAGTATATAATACAGCCATTTAAAGTAACTAAATAGCGAGATATTTTTGGTTGTAAATTAAATAAAGTTAACGTTGGCGTTCGTTCCGAACATAAAAGAAGATTTGCGTATGAATCCTTTAAAATTTGGAATCCTTCGACGTGTGTAAACAAACATAGTATATGCAAAAGCCGGACGAGTAATATTACGTCATGATTCGGCAGAGAGCGAGCAAAGACCCAACATTATACACACACAGCGAGCCGCTGGAAATCGCCGGAATTCAATCATCGGAAATGAATTCAGCTGTGTCCTTCCTGGGTTATAAGCTCTCGGGTCGCACACGCTGCCTCGCAGCCAACCATGACCATGCAAATTACGCGTTGTTCCTCCGAGCGTGCGTGTGCGGTTGTCGTAAAGCCGACGAGGAAAAAAACTAAGGCAGCCATTAGGTGTCGACAAGATGACTCGACATGGCCGCGAAATAGTCAATGCGTGGTGTATCCACGTCAGTCGTTTGAACTTCCGATGCCTGTCAATAACAGAAGCGAATGGTATATTTCGCTCATTGCTGGAGTATCTCTCGCATCCACGGAGATGATATTCGAACCGCGCGTTTTCAATCGCCGACGAGTGCGGAGTAGATATATATACCAGTTTTGATATACAGACTGTCGATTTCAGTGTAGAGCCAGTAGGCCGTAGAGCGGACCGCGCGGTTTGTTGGCGTTTAATACGAGGATGATGAAAGCACAAACACGATTGTGTCGCGGCTGACCCGGTAGCAGCACTGCATACACATTTGATTCGCGGAATCGATGAAAGGAATGCCTGCGATGCGAGATCGAATAGGTGGACGCATATATATAGGAGTGAATCGTGAATTCCAGGGGGAAAAAGGAGGACAGTGCGCGGTTGGTGGACAATGTTTGACGATATAGAAATATACTGTAGTTTGTTGGGATGAACATTTTTAAGGACGATTTAAAACTGCAGCACACGTATATACATGGGATTATTTACTGCGGCTGTAAAACTCCGACGCGTGCATCAAGCTCAATAGTTCGAGAAGTTCTGCTTGGGAATAGAAACAAGAATAATTCAAGCGCGCGCGCCCTCTATGTGGACTAAGTCACGGGTCGGTATGGCACATTGAACTGCGCGAAACTTTTTCAAACGCCAAGTTGGCAAACCCCCACGGCCAAGTTTTCTTTTTTTTTCTTTCTTCAGTCACGTGCAGGAGATTGAAAGTCAACTTTTGTAATAATTTCGTTCAAACCTTGAATTATTAGTTTCTGGAAAATCTTGTGACATTGTTAGTCGTTTTAGCAAGTTTCTGTGTGTAGCGATTAAAAACAGTTTGTCATTCCTTTTATCTCCGCTCACAATAGACCGACATAAATAACCTTCAGCAGCAGTAGAAAGCCAAAAAGCCGCGACTACCACTCACCCCATTCACCTGACTCCTAGACCATCAAGAGCGCCAACCTCCCCACGTAATGATCGAAATTTCACCTCGACTACCTCACAATAGCTCTCTCTCTCACATATAGACGCGCCAACTCGAGCCTCAAATCACCTTTCTCGCTTTTTCACCAACAGCAGCTTCAGCGTACAGCACTCGATAACACGCGTCGGCCCGATAACTCGCTTCAACAAGAGGGCCTCTCCTCCCACTGTTCTTTCAATTCTCTCCTCTCTACGACGGTGAGAATGAGCCATTGGGGCGCGCCAGGGCTGAAAAACTTTGGACCATTAAGAGTGAGCGAGCGACGCCTTTCGCGCTTATTTCGAGAAGAGAGAGAGAGAGAGGTCTCGAACAAAGAAGCAGCAGCTGGCTTTGATACGGTTTATCCGCTGAATTTCCAATCTCTCGCGCGCTTTGTCTCGCGCCTGTGGACCTTTTTGCGGAGTGATGAAGTTAGATGGCGGCGAGAGAGGATAGGGCGAGGTGAGAAATGAGGAGGAGGCAGCTGCTGTCGCCTCAATTAGGCCCTCTTCAGAGCTCTGTCTTTGAGAATGCGCAGGCGATTTTCTCTGGAATTTCGAAGGGAAAATTAGAGTTTGTAAATGAAGTTGGACCAGGGATTGAATTTTTAGAACAACACAAATTCGTTAAGTTCATAGTTGATTATCCATTGTGAACATTGACTGTTAATACGATGCAAAGGCTTATCAAGTAGGTTTCAGTAACAGCTTCAAAGTTCTTCTATACACTCTATAAATGAATACATTCCTCAGCTTCGGAGAACACTTGGTCAATAATAAATATTTATCGATTCGAAGCGCAATTGGATGCTTTTGTATCTGGCGTAGCACAAACGTTCGCGTAAATCCGATACGTTTCTTTGGTTAACTTCATCGCGGCCAACTTGGAATTCATTATGAATCGAGGTCCCACGGACTTGAAGTAGTATACGAGCTCTCACCGACAATGCGAACTTTTGCCCATATAAAATTCCCGATTCCGCAGACGAATCACAAAAGAATACAAGATCAATCGTCACAGAATTCGCGGGGAAATACAACGAAACGAGCGGAGAAGGGGACAAAAAGGAGAACTGTATATTTTTACTGATTGCTAGCCGTCGGTGTGTTCGTCTTACTATATCCGGCTTGTTCTACTTAACGCGCGTGCGCGCGCGCGAGCTTTAGATTCACGGTCTGGTCTCGTATTCCACTTGCGCGGACGTACGTGTGTTATTAAATAAACTCTGCCCGTATTTTTAGATACATTTCTCTCGGTAGTAAGGCGAATATGTAAATTGCATTCGTATATCTCCGACAACAATATATTGATTCATCCCAGTTCCATTGAAATCGAAAATCATATATTTTGTTTCATGGCTCTTCTTTCTTTATGTATTCATTGTTTCATGACAAGTGAATAAACTTCGCTCTCAATAAAATGTTGTTTTTCCGAAATATCGATTTCCCTTGTTCCGTACCGCAAGACACGACATACTCTGAGCAATGCTACAAACGTGTCTTCATTACTTATCACATGTTAATTCTCGGCTTCTGAGCAAAGGGCAGAAGAAAAATCACGCGTTTAATTGAGTTTCCACGCGAGCGTGCAGAGACCTAGTTATAAATTCCGCATTGCGCGGTGGCGGCTCGAATCAGCGACAAAGGGGGAAAGATTATTGTTCGCGGTGGAAGTTCCGTAAGATCGTTATAAAACTTTTCCGCACCTCCGGTCGCTTTCTCGGGCAAAGTTTTTTACATTAAAATTTCGCGCGTCAAAATATTCTTGCTAGTTTTCAAAGTTTAATTAAAATTAAGGCTCAGGGCTCTTATACTTGAAAAAAAAAAAGAAGAGGAAGATGTCACGTGATCAATTATTAAAACGTAACGAGTTTCACGGGTATAATTCCGCGAGAAGAAGAAAAAAAAGAACGTAACGAGATCTCCCGTAATTGTCGCACGTTAATTTTATACTCCATTAGAGCACCGGAGCAGACCGGCGAATTAGGCCGGTTTCGCTTATACCGCGGGATTAACCTTTTGGCAAACGGCACGAATTCGTATATAGCTCGGAAATTCTCTCGTTGCGTGCGGAATGCCGTGAATTAACCATTGCAACAACAGAATGGGGGGAAATTCCTTCGACTTTGGAGTTTCGAATTGTTTAATATATTTCAAAATTATTCCAAGCAAACTTTCATCGTATTATTGTAACGAAATTGTACAGCTCCCTTGGCTTTGTCCAGTTATCGTAGACATTGTTATACTTGCAAATAAGTTATATCAACAATACAATTTTATCAAGGAAATATCCAATAACTTTTAACTCTGAAAGTATACTTGAATTCCTTATAGTCAAAATTTTTGTATGACTAAACTTTGGTTTCTTGTTTATTACAAATTTTCCTATAAAACAATTCGAAAACGGATATACCTAAATACGAATCTCGAGTTTTACAATGAAAGCTGCACCCCGGTAAGTTCCCACAATATACCGCGCGTATCGTACGCCTCTGAATAGCTTTTCAATACCCACTCACTTCTGATTATGTCAGCAGCAGACACAAGCAAATAGTTTCAATCAACCATAACTTCGCCACTCTAAAGGGCGGCCGTTAAACGATTTCCACCTTACAGTCCATCGTTCGTAATCTAAATGAGCTCAACATCAGGTCCAACCACAGAGCGAACAAAAAAAAACTCCAACTCGTTTCCGCGATAAGGTAGAAAAGCTCGCGAATAAAATTCATCCCTCTGCACACGACAGGCATCCGCTTTCTCTCTCTCTCTCCTATGTTTACCTCCGCTCGGGCATTCACGAAGTTCCACCGTTGCTGCTGCATTCACGTCGCGCTTTTCTCTCTCTCTTTACCTCCGCATCGGCTGTCCCTTTTGCACTCGCTCGCTCAAGGTTGTGTCGAACGCGAGGAGCGCGAAATTCATGCAGCTCTCTCTCACCGCGACGCTCTGCATTATTTATCTTTGTTTTCCTCGCGGACGACGAACGCTAAAAATAGAGAGGGCGCGATGTCCGAGGGAGAGAGAGAGAGCGGGCAGAGTCGATAATTTGAATTCGAGATGGATGGCCGCGGCCGGCACGAGCGAGCGAGCATTTGCATAATGGGCATTTCCACGGGAAACGAATGATCGGCCCGCTGGGAGGGGGTACGAGGTCTATAGCATGTATAGTTCGTTGCCAGCTGTATCGGGTAAAGGAACTTGGTTGTTTCGCCCGATGCGGACTGTGTTTTAGAACCTCCAGGGAGCTTTCGGTATTTTAGACCTGATATGATACGGGTAAATTTTTTATGCTTAATATACGATTTCGTATATAGATACTGAATATAAATCTACGTCTTATCACTATATCTTTTTTTTTCAACACATGCATGAAAAAGGCCCTTTTTCTGCGTAGAAAAGTGAATAAAAAATCGAACTTTTCGAGCGTTTGGCGATGTCAAAAGTTCTTTGTCTCCCGCTATATGACGACTCGATATGCCTCGATCTCCCATTCACTTTTCATGCAAAAAAGGTCCTATTCCTGCACTTATTAGTTGCACAATGTACTATTACTGTATTTAATGCTTCCATTAATATTAATTACGAAGAGGACGTTAGCCTCGTCTCTAAAGCTCTTTTTACTAAAGAAATTTACGTAGCCTCATAACTTAAATTTCCAAAGCAGTGAGAGAGAGAGAGAGAGGGGGGGTTCGTTTCGCCCATCTAATATTATTTTGGGCCGCGTCTGCTCTTCTTCAAACGTCCGTGCATTATTTCACAGGTTATACGAGATTCGCGCAGCTCTAGCTTCAAAGCGCTCCTTCCTAGAAATTACAGAGCCTCCGCGTAAATTATGTCACTACCGCAGCCGGCATTAGCTCGTATTCACACAGGGAAGAAATGGGGCTGAAAAACAAACCGTACGTGTGCACCTTCCTCTAGCTCTAAAATTTCGCATATTATAATTTAATCTTTTTTTTTCTCACGTTAGCTAAAGTAAAATGATTTATATCTAGGATGAGATATTTTTTTGTCATCTTTTACTAATTAACAAAACAGAAACAGAATAATAATAATACCCCGTTAATTATATTTCGATTCTTGAACAATATTGGCTACCAAACACTGGAAGCAACGAAACTTTTTCTTGAATCGGCTTCGATTCCTAAGCATAGCCCCACTTATACCTCCGCACCCAACCGTTTAATTACTTCCCCAGCTATCCTGCCGTTAATTTCCCACGTCCAACCTCTCTTATACTTCCATCACAACTCTTTGCCAGTCTTAAACGAGCGCGCATAGGTATGCTAACACTGTATGCAAGCGCGAAGGTTAAGGTCGGCCGCTTGCGCGGTAGCGTGCGTGACCGCGTGAGTGAGTGAGTGAGAGAGAGATGATTGATCGGAGAGGAGGAGGATAAACGTCACTTTGGCGCAGTCACGCGGTTACGTCGCGTGTGCAGTGCGTATACGTATGTGTGCATGTATATAGACCTCGTGATTCGGAGGTTCCGAGGCTGGGAAAGAGATCGGAGAGAGAATGGAGTGCGGTTGCGATATGGTACGAGCTCTCGTGGACGTTGCGGTGTTGGGTTGCCTGCGCAACGCGGACACGCTGATGGGAAAGCTGGGAAAACAGTGGGATATTCTCGAATGCTTTTCGACGAGTAAATGGAACCGTCAACTATTGCTATTTTCCAACGTTATTACATTACCTTTTCTAATTTTCCAAATGCACTATAACTTTGGGGAAGTAATGTATATGCTTGTCGTTTTCAAAAGAAAAATGAGCTCTTCGTCGATAACGAGCTTTGCAAAGTAAATACTTTCATCTCGTTTGTAAAATGAAATTAGTTTATCGTGAAATACATGTCGCGTTGTGTATATTGTACAGCAACTGATACGTACGGAAACACAATTCATGCGTGCGTGCTTGCGCGCGCGAGCAAGCGCGTATGTACACAACGTATACGCTATTTATCGCTTTGCTAATTGGACGTGATGTCATATCGCGGCGGGGGCAGTCACGTGACCGTCGGTTCCTCTGTACCGTTAAAGCGTGACTTTGTAAACGCGCGCGATAAGCATCGTAAAACAAGTGTGGAGAAAATTGACGCCTTCGACCTGTCAAACGTTTGTTTGCCTTTTTCTCTCTCCATTCCCCGTTAACGGGAAAATAACTGACGGTAACGGGTTTCCGCGAGTCGTTCCGAAGGTATATATATTAGTTAATAGAGTCGTGTGCGGGCTCCGTAAATTCCGCCCGTTAATGGGAGGAGGGTACTAACTTTTTCGCGTCTTCGCCACGTACACACACACTTAGGCATAGACCCCGTCCTTGTCGTATAAAGAGAACGAGAGTCTTATATACCCTTTTCGGAGTGCCTGACTCGCTCCTAACCGCATCCAGGATTCTACTTATCGCTGAATTCGATGTTTACGGAACAGCACGTCGTTTCAGGCTGTCGTCAAACAGACTCTTAAGAGAGCCATCGCCCTACAATCCCTTTCAAAATGTAGGTTATACTTGGATTTTATTGAGAAATAACAGATTGTTTTGCAAGTCGGGTGGTAGCTATTACATTTTATAATAAAGAATTTCGAGAAATAATATAACTATAGATGATGAAAGTAAGAAGAAAAATAAAACGTTTAGGTATACCGGTCTTGAACTTGATTACACCATGGTCTAACAAATTTTTTCTGACTCTATGTAACTGGTGTAACAAAAGCTAATAACTCGAAATTGGAAATAAGTCATTCTAGTTGAAGTTCTTGAATATTATATAAGTTTTTCGAAAAATTGAATGTCGAACTTCTCATGTTACTACGAAAAACGTAGACTGTACAATATTTCAATACATACCCATATATATATAAAGGCTGAAATCTCAACGTATTACAAACTAAATCCAAATTGACATTTAGAATTTCTCCGAAAAACTTCTCGCGAAAATTAAAAAAATGGTATAATACCTTCTTCTGGTCGTAAACGCTTCATAATCTCATTCGCAACTGGTAACGTTCCCCATAAACCCTGCCGTCTAGTGTGAAAAAAGTCTTTTGAGAATAGCCACCACCACACTGGCGAGACAAAGAAGTTTCTCCACACGGGAGAAGAGAGTATCGGCTCCCGAGTCTGATAAATTTACCCCCGGCGACGTAACTCCCAGATCGTTCCGGAAGAGAGCTCGTAAAGGCGCCTTTAAAACCAGAACGCTAGAGAGAGAGAGGAAGAGAGAGAAGAAAAGACTACTAGCCCTGTATACGCACACATACAAAGCTCGACAACGACGACGACAGAGCCATCTGCCGCAGTGCGCCTGGAAGCGTGCCAGCAGCGGGAATTTCGCAAGGCGAAGCGGGGGGAAAGGGGCGGAATTGAAAAAAGGAGGGAGTAGCAACTACACACATACACACACATGAGCAAGGGTGAAAGAAATGCAGATCGAGCGGGCCCGCGAGTGATTGATATATACGGGAAGACCGTGATGGATGAATGGATCGACGACCCGGTTTCACTCTGAGAGAAAGGGCGAGAAAGGTTGATGGTAACGTGCCATTTTCCGGGCGAATTGATTCTTTTGCCCGCAGTGATGGTTCCGGTAGCCGCGGTTGAGGTTACCGTGTTTTTCCGATATAATGCAAAGAGGTTGGACCGTGGCTTGCGATTCTTATGTGTGACTGGTTCGTTACGACGGACGCTATACGATTGTTTGATCTGGGAATTACCCTGACGTTGTTGAATTTTAAGAAGCTCGCCAATTTTTGACTTTCAAATCGCAAGTCGCTAGTCTTCTTTCCCCGTCTAGTTTCTCAAGCCATAGATCTGCACGAGATATGTAAATACGTCGAAGACCTGAACCATTCTGACGCTATCGTAAAACAATAAATTTAACGATACGTTAAGTTAGAGCAATGGGATCGGAGAATTTAGTATCTAGAACGTCTAAACGTCAACTACACGGTACATGCCAAAAGATGATTCAGAATCCGTGATTCACGTATCAGGCATCATCATCGGATGAGCGCGTTCGTACAGTTTATATACATCAGCCTACCGGCTTGACTGACATCATCAACCGTAGGATATATATTCACGAGATCGCGCGTATAAAGTATAGACGAGGATCAACGGTGTACGTAACTGCAGTCGCAGTAGCAACAGCCCGAAGACTGCTTAATTAATTGAACGGAGCAGTGCAGTCATTGCCGAAGGCGCGACTGACTTCGGCGACGAGCGTAGCAATTACACGATTGCATCGATGAGTTATTAAAGCCGCGTCGTCGGGAGCTTCGTTATATATTAGATGGCTCGTGCAGTGTTCCACTTTTAATCATGTAGAAATATCGGAATATGTATAATACTGGCGTGTATGTCGGTGCTTTATTCAAACTAAAATGTGTGTGAAGAAAAATGAGAGTTTGACGGGTTACACTGTCTGGAAGAGTTGTCGAATTTTTTATTTAGAACCGCATAGAGTCAGAGAGTGCACCGAGACAGAGGTAGTGAGAAGTACACTTAGGGCTATATTTAATTCCGCGGCGCTGAAAGGGTCGCAACAACGGACTAAAAAATTACAAGATTAGCGACACACATTTTTAATAAAGCAAGAGAAAAGAAAGGTAGAATGTCTGCACACTACTACTCTCGTTGTTCTCGTGCGCGCGCACAAAGGCGAGCGCGTGTATATGAGCGAGAACGAGCGAGAGTGAAATAATGAATGGCAAAGGGAGAGGAGGGAAAAAGACGGGAGAAAAAGAGGGACAAGAGCCTTTCGGCTTAGAAAGTATAATAAGGCGTCTGGAGGCTGTTGGAAGAAAAAAAAAACAAAATTCGCGCGATGCTGTATACACACAGAGAGATGCTTTTTTGTGCTTTATACGCGTGAAAGCCAAGTGCGAAGGAGATCGATTCGGTGTGGCTGCGAAGGCTGCATTATTCAGTCGCGGAGATGTTTTGAGATTTAGATTAGATGAGAGAGAGAGAGAGGTCCTGGGAAATGAGGTAAACAAAAACTGGATAGAGTTTAAAGTTAGATGGCGCTGCTGCGCTCTCTCGTTACGTCGCGCGCGACGATCGGATTGTCATTTTGTGCCTCGCTGCTGCCTGGTGTTGTTGTTTGCATAATTCCGCGCTCGGCGATCGCACTTCGAATGCTAATCGAGTTTAATTAAACGAAGCGCGCGCGAGAGTGCGTAACGAAAAACTATTTAAAAAATGGTAAGTGTGTGCGCCGGAAGTTTTGTTACGCAGATTGTCGCCAATTACACGCTTAATAACAATATATCTTATCCGAATCACGACTGATTATCATAATTAGTTGTTTAGTCGGTACACTTTACAATTAACCAATAATAATTATATTTATTACTATTTAATTAAATATCCATTATATTACTTTGCTTCGGCAACTCTTCGTTTTATATACTTATACGAAGACATCATCGCAATCTCCGTTCATCGTCATCGCTCGGGAACTTCGCGTGCGCGCGGCTCCCATATATCCAAGACAAGCACAACTTTTTACATAAGAGCTTCTGCTATCTCACGCATCTCTTCTCTATTTACAAATAGCGTCGCGCGCGCATCGCCGACGACTACATATATCGAATGCGTTCGCTACTATTTCAATCTCGCCTCCGCAATAAAAACGAAGAAGAAAAAAAAACTGCATGCATATATCGTCGTTACGCAACGTCGACGCTTTCATAATAACACCATACCATCATACGCACACACACACATTCTTGTCGCGATTCTCTCCGATATAGTAAGAACATGCCTCTGTCCGTTGTTTATTTTTTTCGCTTCCATCCGCCACGCGGTAGAATCCGTTATCGTTATTACATACCTATACAATGCAAGAAGCCGCCAGGCGGAATAATACTCAGGCCCTAGAACAGTTGCTTGCGCAAACGTATAACTCTGGCCGCGACGACGCGCGGTTACATAAAGTGCGTGCGCGCATATAGCCGCGTGTACCCTTGAGAGATCTGCATCACGTGGAAAGAAAATGTGAGCGCGGAGTGAGGAAAAAAAGTGAGAGAGAAATGCGAATGAAACGGTGCAGAAGGAAGCGCGTTCGGGCGTGAGCTGCGGTTCGGACTGGTTTTCAGGATTCTGTGCAGTAGCTAGTGGTTGTTGTGTTTACGCGGAGATGGAAGGAAAAAATGCCGTTCTTTTGTGACGAGGAGGAAAGATGATGGCTCGACCGAGGTTTGCATTAGAAATGATGGGTTCGTTGGTGGAGGAGCTGGAAAAGGGGTTTAAACAATGGGCGGAGAAATGGTGGAGTACTATGATTTCTTGCTGCGAGGTATTCGGATTTTCTTTTTAAGATTTTTAACCTCGTTTGTTGGAACGCTTTCATTGGAGTTGTATATAGTATAAATAAAACAAGAGTAAATAGTTATGTAGAGGTGACAAAATTAGTGAAAATTTATAAGAAAATTGATCTATTTTACATTGATTAATGTGGGTAAGATCTTCGTCATTTTTCTAGAGATTTATAAAATATTCAGTTGATATCGGAGCTTGTATTTATCTACGTATTATACTCATAATCATTTTACAATTTATATAGATATTAAATTTTATTCATTTTAAAATTATGTTGATCTATCGTCTACCGTTCTCTAACTTATTCTGAATACAATGTAAATAAATTGGTTGAAAAAAATCAAGAACGAAGATGCGATGTCGGAGTCATTACAGTGGCAACGAGTGTCTGCGACGTTGTCTCTTTATTTGAACTCTCTTTTGTAACCGTTTTTCTCAACGATTTTAATTGCATTTTATTTCGAGTGAGTTGGAAAACAGAGAATGATGAAAATACTTGATAAAAATGTTAAAATGAAAAAACAACAAAAGGACACATTATAGTGTATTCTTGAATAGTAACTCTCTTGCAATATTTTTGCACAGTACTCCAAACCATTGACATCTCCATCGTTCAAACTATAACCATCGAACCCGATATCTACATAACAAAGATAAACCCCTCACCTCCGAAGATCTTTCCCAGGCGTTTAAAACCTCTTGAAAAAAAAAGTTCCGGGGTAACCGCGCAGTTACAGAGAATTAATTTCGCCCCATGCAGACAACGCGCGCGCGGAAAGATGAAACGGCAAGAGTGCAATCCGCGCGGCCCCGATGCGGAAAGTTCGCTCCACCGTTGGCGAAACTTTCTTTCTAGCTCGCGCGCGTCTGGATATTGCTTAGAAAGAAAGTATATCGTGTGCAAAGTCGTGACTTTTTTTTTATAGGGGGAGGGAGAAAGGTCGAGGATTATGCCAATCAGCTGCGGGGTTGATTGGCGTGCAATGTCGTGGGGTGGATGAGGAGATGTATTGGTGACCTAGTTGAAAGTGCGCCGATATGAGTTATTAGGTGATCGGTGATAATTAAACCGCAGCTGATATGTTTCGTTGCTTGTGTATGTGAGAGCTATCCGGGGTATCTTTAATAATGCAGCTGTTTAATTTTCATACCCGATGTTTGTGTGAATTGTGTGCCACGTTCCATTGACGTATCATTTTTATCCCCCTCGACATCGTTTCCGATGATGAATAATCGTATATATGCACATGCAAATCGTTCACTATGTAGGACCGCAAATGAATAGGAAATCCTGTATGAACGAAAGAAATTTAAAGGGGAAAAAAAGGAACCTCGCCCATTTCTTGTTCTAATCTCGCAAATTCCTCGTAACTTCGGCCAAACCTCGTTAACCCCATTGTACTCGCACCCTGTGCCGCCAAAATCGCGGAAAAACTTTGCATTTCAAATGAAATCTCCCGCGCTCGCGTGCCAGCTGGCGGGACACACACACCTTCGCGGTTTTCCGTGCGTATTTGCATAGATGGGGAGACGGTGAAATGTCTTTTTTTTCCAGGAGAAAGTGGTAAAAGCTCTGCTGAAAATGGGTGGATTCGAAACGCCGCGGGGCTGAGGTTCGAAAGCGTAGTAACGGTGTATATAGGGAGGGGTGGCGAGAGACTTGTATTTGGAGGGAACATTGAAAGGAGGGATAGGGAATTGTGCTAAGCGAGTTTGTTTGATTTCAGTTTTGTACGTAAAATGTTTGGCTTTTTATTGAGGGGACATGAAAAATACATTATTCTGATCGAGCTAACTATAGTTAGATATTTATAAGTTAGTCATCAAGTATACCAAATGCATATTCAAAAATGTCTAAAAATAACGTTCAAACAATTGGTTTCCCACCATGTAAGTAAGTTGTATTTTTATACTAGTCCATCAAGATACAAAATTTTTGGTGCATTAAAACTTGAACAACAATCTTTTCGTATTTCCTTGCAAGTGAACAATAATTTAGGTCAGCGTTGCTCTACAACCTTCCCCGGATCAATGAAAAACAAATGAGGCGAATGCATCTCAAAGTGGGAGTATACGAAGTGTATGAAAAGTCGCGTGCCGCCCTTAACCCGCTAAATACAGATTTGATATGCAGATGTCGGAACGAAGGTTGCCAGACTGCATTTAAGTTATACTCTCCCTCTTTCGTGCGCTGGAACTGCATTTCTGTCGGAAAAGTTAACATTTTTATGATTCTAGCTTATACGGCCGAATAAATTTTCATTTTACGAAGTTATTTTTCATCCAGTTTATGGTTTAATAAACGCTTTTTACATTTTGTTATCTTCCCCTAGTTTATAGAATATATTGTTTAACCCTAAACACGCTATTTTCATTGTCGTAATGATGTTAATGCTATATTTTGAATAAATTTGAGCACGGAAGGACAAAATTTTTCTCGCTGAAATATTTTCGAAACAAAATAAGTAGGTGGCCTGCTTTCATGTACCATCAAATTTGATAACAATAATTTTACAGCAGCCGTACACGCCACGCGAAACCACGACAGGGCTACAAAAAAATTTTACTGCATTGGTATATATACTTTTACAATCCGTGTACCTACGTATACGTTTTTCAAAAAGCTTTTCGACCGACAAATAAGCCCATCCAAGACAATAAACACCCATCCATTCGAATTACACAAATCTAATGCACACACATACACACAGAGACCAGCCGTACATATAGGTATCGATCACACACTCCACTTGGCGGCGGATGATCGAATGAACAGTGCGGCGGCGGCGCTCGGTCTATCGCAAGGTCAGAGAGCTCAGCGGCGTCTATACGCTTCAATTTGCGGCAAACGGTTTTGATCGCGTCGCTTTGCTCGTCGTGTGTGTGTGTTTTAATTACGCAGTAGCCGCGACGGTTTTCGTAATCGACGCTATAGAACACGACGTTCCTCGCGCGGCAACGAATTGATAATGAAAGGGACCATTTTTTTTTACAGAATTTCTCGCCCCCCTCTTTTTTCCGTTCTCTGCTGAGTAGCGGGAAAATTCATTTGGAGTGGGCTCGCGTGCGAAAAGTTTTTTAAGTGCGGAACGTGCTCCGGTCGCGTTTTATCGGAATTTCTTCTTTTTTTTTTGTCCTCGTGGGGCGCAAGTTGGAAACGCCTGTGTGTGTTCTTTTTTTGCAGGGAGAAAAGGTCGAGGCGTTGTTAAAATGTAAAGGGATACGCTTTCGGGGCTTTTTCCGGTCGTTCAACCAGTTACCTTATACTGATCTTTCGGTATTACATCATGCATATTATACACTGGAAAAGGGGATCATTATTACTTCATCTCGAATAATCTTCCAATAACCCTTTAAAATTAATTATTACCATGAATACATATGATCCGTGCATGTCACAAAAATAACTTATTAAATTTTCCCCTTCAGCGATATATATATATCTCCCTCTATACTTCCCACGTCCTCCATTATACATCAGCCATATCGCATATTTCATCAGCTTGCAAAAATCGCATCCCATATTTCGCCGAAAAATTCCATCGATATTCCTTATCACCCTTTCCACCCACACTCGTGCATATCAGCTTCGAAAAAATCACTCCCGTGCCCGGGGGGGGGGACTAAAACTCGTCGAATTCTTCGTCGCAATAAAAATCACTCGGATCCTCGGTCGCGCCCAATAAAAGCCCCGGCGCCAGTATAAGAATCGCACGAGTCCCAGAAACACACTGTCTCACACACACACACACACACACACACACACACACACACACACACACACTGTTGCACGAGACTATCGATAACGTTCCGGAAGAGTGAGTGAGAGAGGTGTGTGCTCGCGTGGCCTAGTTCGAGGTCCATTTTTGAGCGCGCTCACACACATACACACGGCTCGCCATCGATCCGCTTTATAAAACTCGATTTGCCAAATTGGGTTGGACTCTGTCTCTCTCTCTCTCTCTCTCCCTCACGTCAAAATACGACTGGCCGTGATTCTCTCCCTCTCGGAAACTATTTCCTTTGTGTGCGGCGGCTCGAGTGCGGCGGACTGTTATCGAAAAACGCTCGCGCGAAGTAATGGACTAGGCGCGCGCGCGCGTCGACGGCATTTGAATTTCTCCCGCGCTCGCAGGGGGAGAATTGCCACGATGATGGGGCTGAAGCGTAGCTCTATATGTGTGTGTGTAAGTGCGCTGGCTAATGGCGCGCGAGGAAATCGCTCTGGCGCGCACCGATTGTTCTTATACGTGGGTGCCTAGTATATAGGTCTTTTTTTTCGGGTAATGGTGTGTTTGGAAAAATTGCGTCGAAGCGGAATATATGATTGAACGAAGCGTGCGTGGAGAGTCAATATAGGTTTATAGATTTTATGTGAACTAGAACGGGGGGATTTTATTGACAGGTTTTTGATCGAACGCGAGTAAACGTAACCAAATCGTGATGATTGTTTATAATTTCTATGTTATTTTTTATTGTAAAATGAATGAACTTTGTTATTAAACAGTTAATTAAAGGTACATTAATGGGAGGAATAATAAACAAGGTACACGGGCAAAAGTTTTCAACAGTATTGTATTTTCAAATGAAAATAACTACTCTATAACTAGTTCTTCGTTAATTAGTATTTACGATGTAGCACTCAGCTGCGAGAAAACAATAATGCGAAAAAAAATTTCAATTTAAATTCTTCAAACTACGCTGCTGGATAAATTATTAAAAAATTAATTGAAAGTCCGTCACAAAAGCTATTATCGTACTGTCAGTCCACGATTTAAAACGCATAATCATCATTTTATTTTTCCAAAACCAATCTTAGCCCTCTAAAAGCAGCCATTAGTATGCCGAATTGTAAAAAACACCCTCACCCTCCCACGCGCTCATTTCTGGATCAATCAAGTTGGCGGAAAATGACGAATCCCCGGGGGGCGATCAAACGCGGAAGTAATTAATTCTGGCAAAAAGATTTTCAATAAATTCGCGCGGGGGCCGATCCCCTTATAAATAGACTCCCCTTTCGAGGTCGACGAGGCGTTTAATCATCCCAACGACGACGACGAGAGAGAGAGAGGGAACGCTTTGTAGGGAGACAAAGCCGGTGACTTAGAGATGTATACCTCTCTACATTGCCTAGGGCTTCGCGATACAGCAATATTAATCTTGATATTGTATTGTCTCGCCTCAATATTTAAGATAATAATCGATACAATATTTATATACAGTTTTCGATACAATATCAAGATAGTGGGGTCAAGCATCTTGTCTTGTCTTGAAAATAACTTAACATTTTCTAATCGTAATAATTTATCGAAATAATCATAAATTCAGAACTCAATAAACTTCGGTATTTGCTGACGACCATCTACTAACGAGATGTTTAAGTGATAAAGGTTGGCGAGGTAGTAAGCGACGCGCCGCTATATCCCCTCGAGCCGGCTTACTTAGGTACGTGAGGC
>UXGD01002386.1:0-23445 GCA_900474315.1 Torymus auratus | reverse complement strand
AACACGTGGTCCGATGGTGCTCGGGAAGAAATGAATTTACTGAGCACTGATTTAATGACGACGGAGGATGTCTTGTTTCTGTCAAGAATCCACGTCAACTTCCCGCTCTCCAGCGGAATCTTACCGTAGCATCGACCTTGACCACATTTTTTGTTATTTTAAATATTTTTTTATATCTGAAAATAAATTGGCTAATCCATATTTTTAGTTTTATATTTTAAATGTTTTTGCCATCACTAACTTAAATCTGAATCTACGCTTTTGCCACTTACGCTATCTCCTTCTATATGTCACTCTGTAATCAAACTACAGCACAAGCCTGTTTTCTCTAGTTTTCTCTAAATAAAATTTTTTTAGTCGTAAGTTTGTTATACGATAATGTTTTTGGACTTCCAAATAACACTCAATTTTATTTATTTTTTCGTGTATTTTAAATGCGGATTTGTAGATTCTTTTTCTAAACTTTGAACGTTTTTATATGTTCGTGTATATAGTATGTATTTATAAGGAATACATAAATAGTATCAATTTTTATAGATTTGTCTTCTACTGGAAATGTGAGAGAATCAAAATCAATAAATACTCGGTTTAACAATAGATTTAGAATCAATTCCCTATAATACAAAAGCACATGCAACACATGCAAAAGCATATACAACTTATAGGAGACGCAGCGGAATAAAAAAATTTCAGTTCTACAAATTATAATATGTTCTGCAATACTAATATATACCATAGGATTACCATAGGGTTACCATAAGGTAACCATCGGGTAATTTGTATAATATGTGCCATGGGGTAACAATAGAGTAGTTTTTTGAGGATCATTTACTTATACCCCCAATAGATGGCACCATCTTTGCCAGGGACTGTTATTGATCTTATAAAATTGGGACTCATCCGCAAAACTAATATAACTTGCCGCCAGATGGATACCCCATAAGCACCCCTCGCAAGTACCGAAAAGGGATGCGATTCCTATATAAGGGTTGAAGCGGTATGTGTAATACGTGGTCCGATGGGGCTCAGGAAAACTTTGCAAAAAGACTTTCACTGATCACAAACCCAAAATGCGACGTGCGGATGCTTTGTCCGAACCAGGTGTCCACGTCCACTTTTTCTCGGTCTCCAGCGGGGCCTTACTGTAATGCCGACTATGACCACATTTTTTGCTATTTCAAGTAATTATTTTTTATACATTTTTCAAGTGTATTTTAGATGCGCAGTAGTCACTTCGTTTTTTTAACAATTTATGTTTTGCTCAATTTTTGTTTCTTAAACATTTCTCCTCTGAACAATAAGCAAATTACGGTATTCAATACGAATAAAATAGTTAAATTAAACAGAAATTGTCAAACCATACAAAAATCTTTTCACAACGGGTTTGAACTATTAACGTAGGTAGACGTAAAAATAGTATCAATTTTAAGATTTTTTTTTTTTTTTTTTTGCATTTCCTGGTAATACAAGGTTATATAATAATTCAATTTGTTAAATACTGAATATACTTATGAAGGAGAGAGAGAGAAAGCGGGACCAAAAGTGAAATGAAAATCGTAGATTTGAATAATTATAAAATATGCTATGTATATTTTGAACGGTTAAGATGTAACATAGGGTTACCATATGATTCTTTTGTGTACAACAGGGTTCAGTAGTTTTTTGAAAATCATTTTTTAGCCCGCCAATAGATGGCACCATCTTCATCAATTACGCATTATTCATTTCGTACAATTGGGACTTACTGGGGTGCTCGCAATATTCACCGCCAGATGGATAACCCTTAAACACTCCCCGCAAGTGCCAGGATAGGATACGATTCCTATATAAGGGTGGACACGTTACGAGTAACACGTGGTTCGATGGTGCTCGGGAAAAATTAAAAACCTTTCACTGATCACAAACTCAAAATGCGACGTTCAGATGCCTTGACCGTACCAGGTGTCCACGTCAATTTTCTCCCGCTCTCCAGCGGGATCTTACCATAGCATCGACTTCAACCACATTTTTGCTATTTTGGATAATTAATTGCATTTTATAGATACACGCTCAAATCTATATTATTATTTTTGCGAAAATTTATGAAAAATTGTCTGCATTTATTATGTAGTTATTATTTCGCAGCACTTATTATAGTATTATTTTTGTTTCATTTATGAAATTTCATTTTGTTTGCATTAGATTTTCGAGAAATGGCTGCAAGTTATATGATTTAAACTGAAGTTTTCTCGTAAATAGGAAAATCGTATGATTTAAAAAACAATTATTCATGAAAAAATAAACTGTTTAGATCATCCTAACATACCTATACCCGAGGTCAATGGATTCTAGTCAGATATTTTAAAACTATCCCATTTCATTAAATGATTCTCGTTTAAAAGATACCCTCATTTCGCAATTTCAAACACGTTCTGGAAGACCCAAATACCCCAGCAATACATCTCCACCACCTCCACACAACGCAAAAATAAAACAAACCACCAATTCACCAGACTAAACTTTATTCTTGTTCTGTTTCCAAACAACAACCCAACCCCATCGATTCACTTACTCTAAGAACCCCCTTCCCTCGTCGTCTCGCACGGCTCACCATTTATCCGTCGACGACCTCAAGTATACAGTCTCACACGCACACACACATAGAACGCGTGTGCGCGAGATTCAATTGTAGCAGCAGACTGGCGGTGGTGGTGGCGGGCATACGGGTAAACAGGCCAAGTCGACGGCGGCTGGCTTCGTTATGCAAATGCCCGGGGAATAACAAGGCGGGCAGGGCTCGCAGGGTACGCATGGCTGGCAAGGCCGCTTGCGATCCTGGATTCCGACGGTGCCACCCGCGCCGCGTCTTCTGGATCTGATCAGCTTTATCAAGTCCGCGTAGGATAGTCCTTTCTTTCGTTCTGAAAAAAGATGGAGAGAGGGGATGGGTTAGTCGCTGAGAGATGGAATGATGTTGGTTTAGGTAATTAGAGTAACCAAACGAGTTGATGGATCGTTGAGTATGATAGATGTACATTTTTCTAATTGATGATTTGGCTGGTTGTTATACATAAGACAGACCACTTGACAAAAATTTAATCCCATTAAGTAAATGTATAAAATTTTTCCGATATTTAATTATTATTAAATAATGATTTATCAATCTACTGGTTCGTTTACCTATAATATACTTAATACCTCGGTAAATGGTTATTATTTGTGATGAGAAAGTGAACTTGAATTAGATAAAATTAATTTGTTATTGACATTTTTGGAATCTGTGATACGTTTGAAATTATTTCCAATAAAGCAGAATCCATCCGAAATCGAACGTCCAAAGTATACGCCTACGTCACTAATATCAGAATAAAAGGCCTATTGGAGGCCTAAAATGCTGAGACATGTATCTAATTATTTTTCAAACATAACCTTGAATATAAAATATAACAAAATTGGAAAAACTTATGATTCAAAAGAAATGTTGAATAGTTTATATAACAAATGCAGTTTTAAAGCAACTGACTAAGCAACAGAAGACTAACATACTCAAGAAACAAAATGATCGGTGATATAGTTATACTCTGGAGGTTCTTTCGGAACGGATTCGGTTATAAGTACACCAATATCCTTTCATAATTTCCAAAACCGAAGAACTTACTCTTCCCCTCACTGGACCTGCTTGCCGGCGTCTCCGTCCCCTTGTCCACTGTCTCCGCGTCCGTCACCGTACCCCGATCCTTCATCTTTCTCTTCTTCTCCTTCTTCTCCTCTTTCACTTCCTCTACCTCCACCATGGTCTCCGCGTCCTGCATGTCCTGACCCGTCATCATCAACCTGTTCCGCTGCTCGTCTGTGCACTCGCACACAAGTCCTAGACCCGCGTGTAGCGCCAACGTATACGGGTCGGGCTTAGCGCTCGGTTTCACATCGTCGGAGTCCAGCTCGCGACACTCGTAGGCAGTGGTGCAATTGCTCGCCTCCTGGGCGTAGAAGTGGTCGTAAGACGGGAAAGCGAAGGGACGGTCGATCTCTGTGACGACGCTGTCGCCCAAGTGGCTGAGACGAAGGTAAAGGTGGATTTCGATGGTAGTGGTGGTGGTGGTAGGGTTCGTGAGGGTGCAGGACCATTTCATGGATCTGGTGGGGTTTGAGTGATTATTGGTAGGCAGTTGGTGTTAAACATATGGACGACGAAGATTGAATCGGTTTTCAAATTTTTATTTGTCGATCGTTCTTTTGTTTTAGAAATTAAAAGGGATCCGTACTATCGCTGACTTTGACTTTGTAAACGTTCCGTTCCCTACATTGTTTTACTAGCTTTTAATTCAGCTGTATTGAAATTTTTTATTTAAAATCTATATCTGTTGACGTCACTTTCAGTTCTTGTAGTTTCTATTTAAATCCCTATGATATTTTAAAATAAAATCCAATTCCTTCCTATTTCTTATTCTTATTTCTTATTTATTCGCAAGGCTTTGAAAAATTCAGTATCCTGTATTGTTTTGATATTAAAAATACCCTTATTCTTATTTCTCACTGTAGGAGTGATTAATTATGCAAAGTATGACAATAAAAAAAAATCTTTTGTATCCCGATAAATTAAATAAAAAATCTTCCCGTCTCATTCATTATATCTTCCATACATTTACCTTTCAAATCGATAAATAAAATGAATTAATAAACTACAAATCCAGCATTTGCAAAGTTACCATGTACTTCCCGCATACCTATCAATGAAAATTGATTCGTTTTTGTCAGCTTAAAAAATTTAAGAACCACTTCAACCCCCAAAACCTCATCATCACCTGGCGATCGGATCTTGTTTATGAGCGATCCGCAAGTATTTCTTCAGTGCCTCCCTCTCCCTCAGCTCTTTCACAATACCGTCGAACAACTCGCGAACATCTAGACTCGTCTCGCCTAGCTCGGTTACGTGTTCACCATGCTCCTCCGTGTCGAAGTAGCGCGAGATCTCGCGACGCGCCGTGATGTCCAGGATGAGGTTGTTGGGCTCGTCGTCGAAGAGGGCGCACGAGGGTATGGAGAAGACGACGGACTTTCCGCCGTGGAAGGGTTGCGTTTCGCCGCATGAGCGATGGTATTTTCTGAGAGGCGAGGAAATGTAAGTAAGATGCTTGTTATAAGAAAGGATTGATTTTTTTTTTTTTTAATCAAAGACGTATGATTTTTGTGGATTAAAGTTGATACATTTAGATTTCATACTTTTCTAGAAACTGTATAAGGAACAAATAGCTTTATGAAATAGATCGTTATACAATCAAGAGAAAAAGTAATTCTACATGGATATCACAAACAGTGTTATTGAAATGTATGATGAAAAAAGAAAAAAAAAATTTTTAAATGTATAGTTTTCCTTTAAATAACTACAACCCAATTAGAATAAGCTTTATCGATATAAAACAAACTTTATTATACTTTATTAATGCTTCACGTATAAAAAAAAAGTATTCCAATATTTCCAATCCCATCCATATTTGATTTATATATATATTTTCACCGCGAACCGTAAAAAATTCATGAAAATTTGACATTCATACAAATCAAATCGATCCTCTCGGCGCCCGTTCACCTATATTCCGGCTCTCCAGGCATTACCCTTTAATCCCGCGAAAATTGAATCAGTTTAAATATCCACGTCGCATCTAATAATTTCACGAAATTTCGCAAATTTTACCGCTGCGACATGGCCGTGAGTGACAAGATTAAATCGCTACGTCTCTCAATCCTCTTTTTAAACATATATATATTGTCGGAAATTATTTTCGCGAGAGTGTGTGCGCGGATAGGAGGGTATATACACATATACCTGTAGTCGAGTCGATTTGGCGTGACATCGATCCACTCGTCGTCGAGGAAGCGAAAGCTCGCGACGAACTTGCTCATGATAACGGCGTCGAACGGGCTGGTACTTGGCACGAGCAACTGCAACCGAATCGCAGATTATTGCATTCTTTATTTCGAAATGGCAGTCTCTCCAAGTACTTTGCGCGGCCGATATATCTCTCTCGATCTTATATCGTCTGGCATTTTTTCCATTATTTAAAATCAGATCACATTATTTGTCGTATTATTGATGTCGCCTTCCGACAATCGCAAATTGAAAAAGTTTCAGGCCAACGAGCTATTCTCGGTATATGCTTTCTATATGCAACCAACTTATTTCAAACGACAACAAATAAATTAATATTGCAATAATGTTTTTACTTAATAATATAACCTTCTTAATTTATTAATTCTATTAAATAAACCATAAAATTACGTGATCAATCTTATCTTTACAGTGAACACGATTTACTCATTCATGTTACATACATTAATAAACAAAACCAATGTGTTAAGAATGAGAAGACAATAGTGACCTAACCTTTTCCACGGCAAACTCCAGCATCATGATATGCGAATCGTGGGCAATGATTAGTGACGACATTCTGTTTCTTTGTTACTGTTTTAGCTTATGATATGTTTTTTGTAATTATTGTACTTGTTACGTTTGTGATATCGGATAACTTTTCTAATTAGGAGCCTAAAATTTGTGCTTGAATTTTGCCATTGCATGCCCGAAAATAACACTGAAGTTAGCCGACAGAGCATCTCGCGCGTCTCCACATACAAACCGAAATAATAATTCTATTCGAACAAACGAATCAAACCCCTATTGTATATCATTCACTGCACGTAATCATAATACACCGTACGAGAAAACACGACTTATACAAGCCCACCTTGCAGCCACTTCGACGCAACCTATCCTCTCCCCCTAATCGTTCGCGAGCGAAGCACCATCTTTATTACTTTAATTTAAGGCAGCCGCTTATAACGGCTCCTCTGTACCAGAGAAATAGAGAGAGATCCTTCTGCCTTTATACTGTACGGGAGAATATAAAGCCGCAACTCGAGCCTTATCTCTTCACCGTCGCGCTCTCCTTATAGACAGAGCAATTTATGGAGATATTATATTCTCATTAACGTCGGCTGGCGCTCGGCGCGTCGTCTGCTCTTTTTTATTGCGCTGAGAGAGAGAAAGATGCAGCGCACCTTGCTCGCTCTTTTATTCGCTGGGGGAGAGCTTAATTAGACGCTAGCGAGCTTGACGACGTCGAGGTGAAGCTTTGCGCGGGGATCGGTGGGTGTTTGGAGACAGAGAGGACGCGGTGTTGTGCTGCAGGTTATATTGTGCAGGGGAGGGATCGCGTGTTTGCGAGTCTGGGGTTTCAGATCTTTTGAAGAGTGTTTATTAAAGACGAAATGAGGTGGGTACAGCACAATGTAAGTGCATTTTATATGTACGGGGTAGTATAATGTATAACGTGTATAAAGATTGAATTTGAAATTATTAGGATCATAAATGTTTATTTATTTTGGTAAAAAGCAAACGAACAATGAATGTGGGGAATGTGTGCATCAGAAGGGGGAAAAATTACCTACTTAATACTTTTAACGATTGAATTAAACAGCGTTTTCAGTTAGCTTCAAAACAAAGGAACGACCCTAACATGAAGTTTATTATCTGAAACAGTAAAACCTATTGAATATTCGTTGAAATTCATATGATTTTTTTAATTACTAATTAATACGTAATGATAAACAGTAACTACAAATATAAAAATTTTAAATACTACATTTTACATAAGACCATATCTGCTCCTGACGTACAAACGAAAAATTCATAATTTTCCTTGCTCTATTTTTCTCCGCTTGCAACTACTGACATAAAATCGAGAAAAGCCCGTATAAGATAGACATGAACCACTGCAAACCTCTAAAACACTTTTCAAACAGGTTCCATTAATGTTACAATGGCGACAATATATCGCTGATTCCCACATTTCCCACAAACCTCTCTTTGAACACCTCTTTGAAAATCCGGTTCGCTCCGCTCTCCACTTCGCAACTATCCGAGAAGTATTTCAATTGGCGTCCTTTCCAGACTACCGCGCGCAAAAACACCCGAAATCGCTGAAAAGTGACCATTAGCGACACACAATTCCTCCGGCTCCTTATCAAGCGCTACCTTCCCTCCTCGCCAGTAAAGACTTCTCTCTCTCTACTGCCTCTCACGAAGGAACAATAACCCCTCACACTCTCTATGTGTATGTGCCTCAATTCCGCTCTTACACTCAAAGACGATGCTCGTCTGAACCGCAAGGTTTCCCCTTCCCCTCTCTCACTCTCTCGTC
This sequence comes from Torymus auratus, assembly GCA_900474315.1. NCBI lineage: Eukaryota > Metazoa > Arthropoda > Insecta > Hymenoptera > Torymidae > Torymus > Torymus auratus. Next base: position 15,268 of record UXGD01002386.1, on the reverse strand, counting down.
GTAATAGGTATTAGCACTCACGTGTTAACGAACACCCGTCGTCCCTCCCTTTGATTGGCCGGAAGTGCTGCGCGCGTTTAATTCGACACTTAACCCTTTGCCGCGGGCTCTCGGTATAATTTTCAGCTGAGAGGCATCGATAGCAGAGGCAAGGAAATAATGTATTAGAGCGGAGAAGTATGGAGGGCGGAGTGTATGTTTATTGCGAGGTGGGCGAAGTTTCTTATGCCGTTATTGGTTTGTAAAGAGGTATACGATGGAAGTGTATTAAGTGAACGCTTCCGGTTACGGAGGAAATTCAAATCCCTATCCGATCGGGGTACGTAGGTATACTTTGATTGAGTTGGAAAGAGCTTTTCGAACTTTTTGAATAAATGACTGCGCGCGGAATGAGATTTATTTTGCTGAAGAACGAGAGGGGTCGGGGAGTAAATCGGTTACTGTAACAGTATATACGTCATTTTACGCTTTTATAAGTACCGTGTCGGCAGATTTTGTGTTCGAATAACTACATCGTACTTGAAAAGTATATCACAGAATATCGAATTTTTATATAAATGATTTTTATTATCAAAAAAATTCGTTCTATCCTTAACTGCTATTCCAACATGAAGCTTTCACAATCTACCCGAACTCCACAATCATTTTAACTAACTTTCAAGTACGCTCCGCGTACTCAGCGAAAAACCATCCCCCTCCGTGCGCCAAAAGTCCCGATTTAATTTATTCAATCCCCAATAACCTCGGCTTAACCCATACCCGTTTCCTATGGTAAATAATCGCAAATCAAGTGCATCCACTCGCGCCCACGCGCAAATAATGGTAGTAATTACCGCCCTCAATTAGCCACTTCTTCCAACCTCTTTTCGATCCCCTATATGTAGATATATAAAAACGACCCCCCCCCCCGCCGCAAAGAAAGAAAGAACCCGATAACGAAAGGAGAAAAGCCGCGATGTTTCCTTTCTTGCGTTCTCTCCCTCTTTTTTTCATCCTGCGCGCGCTGAGAACACGCGGAAACGTCGAAGATCGAGCAGAGGCGAGTCTTTATTTTGCTGATGCGCCGGAAGGTAGCTGCTCTCCTAGCTATAGGCTATACCTATATAGTATATATAAGGTGGGTATATATAGCGCCGCAGTAGTAGTAGTAGTCTCCCACGTGCTGAGTCGTGGGTTCGCCGGATTTTCCTCCCGAGGCGAGCTTCTCTATTTTTGTAAGAGGGTAAGGAGGGGATTTGAGGTGTGTTAGCTTGGGGATATATCTGTGATTTAAATGTGGCTCTGTATGTGTGCGTGTGGGAGTACGGCGGTCGGATTTGCGTGAGCGGAGGAGGCTTGTAAAATAATGTGGCCGTAAAGGATTCAATGGAGCAGCAACAGTACGAGAAAGAAAAGTGCGTGTGTGTGTGTGTTTTTTTTTATTCTTTGGTACTGTAGAGCTTTGAGCTTTGGTTGCTGGATATTCTGTGCGGTGGTTTTGATGAGTATTTTCTCAAAGTATCGGGGAATGAAGAAGTATATAAAGAACGTTTGATTATTTTGACACGGTTTTGGTGCTGCACTGAGGTAAAAATATAGTTACTGTTACTACAACGTATAGTGCGAAACCTTCACTATACCTTAATTAATAATAGTAAAAATTCTCACATTGTAATTGCATTTACGATAATTATTATGGTTGAAACTACTGTAATTAGTTTATTTTACTACAAAAACATAAGCATCGCACTATAACTTCATTTCGACAACAAAACTAGATAGTAGTAACGTCTACGAATATTTTTCTCGGTGTGGAATTTTAAAGTTAATTAACGTTACATCTGTTTGGTAATTTTCTGCAAAAAGACGATTAATAGTACTCTCATTATGCTATATCTTTGAAGCCGTACATTTTTATGAAAATGCAAAATATGAAAAATACAATTTTTTTATCCTGGAAGAAATATTGTATATTCGAGAAAAAAAATAGTTTTGCAATAATTACCATATTACCTCGCAAAAACATAACCACCGTTCGTCAAAATAAAAATGAAAATTTACTATGCTATTTAGTGAAAAACATGTTAATTTTTCATTCGAAATACTTATGGCAAAAGCATCAAAACCTCATTGCATTTATCAAACCACGTGTAATTTTCTCTTATTCCACTGAAGTAATCCAAACCATTTCACAATTTAAAAATCCCCACATCTCACGCACTTTTAAAAAGATTGTCCCACGACGCGCCCACGTTCGCGGAGCAAAAGTCAATCGTCTCTGAAAGAGACTAATGGCAGCGGCGGTGACCGAGCATTATATACGCCGCGACCGTAATCCCGCGTTCCTTCGTTACACGCATGTATACAATGGGCGTCGCAGAAGAAGGAAACGATCGCACGCGCGCTCGCTGAAAAATCCAATTTTCATCGGATTAAGCCCTGACGTGCCGGAGGTGGAGGAGAACTGTAAGGAGACTCCGCGGAGGAGTAATCTCCCCCGGCTACGATTCATCCGTTTTCCATCGTCGTCGTCGTCGTCGTCGCTTTTCGACTTCGTTTTCGATTCTTCGCCAGTCGGCTGCTCTTAGGGGACCGGAGGGTTTTTTTTCTTCTCTTCATCGTGTTTAAGGAAGGTGGAGGGGGATTTGAACGTTTGGATGTTGTAGGTGGATTAGCATATTCTGACCGTTAGGGCCGAGTGAACTGGGGATGTGTAATAGAAGAGAAGTCGTTGGGAAATAAGATGAAATGAGGGTTGTGAGTTTATTAGGAAATTTTTTTTCATGTTTATCTTTCGCAAAAGATGGAGATTTATTTACCTATTCGAGATGTTTCTTGAGCGCCAATATAATACGTTTTGACGAAATCAAATAACATTATATATTATTAAATAGTCAAATTTACATTAGTTGAATAATAAATATTATAAATTCATACAAGGAACAGTTAACACCACGTGATTTTATACGCACAGGCCTTTATGAGTAATTTTAACGTCTAAAATATAAAAACGTTTCATACAACGTTATTCAAACGTTACTTCTATGTAAATGGTCAATTTATATCATGTAGTAAAATAACTCACCAGTTCCGTGACACGCATTCAAGCATTTTAGAAGGATCTCGCTTTGGTAAGTTTTGCCGTCAGTTCCGTAAATCAGGTTGATCGGTCCTATCTGACAGCGACATTGTCGCCCCTACGCTTGTACGTTTATAAACAGAAGACAAGCCAGAAACACTGCGTGAAACGTTGTAATAAGATTAAAAGTATAGCCGTATTATAATATTGTATTATAATTACTGTTATTCACTTACAACCGACAAAGGTAACATTTATTTTCTTAACCATTTTCAATTTCAAATAATACAAAATTCTTAGCTAAATTTGTTAATATAAAAGGCTCTCCTTTTATATGTTTCTAACTTTACGAAAATTTCTTTGGTATGGGTAAACAAGCTTTAAGGAAAAGACAAAGTTTATTAATATATTTATTAACTTGATATCAAAAATATCAACATTATGTATGATAAGAGAATAATAATATCAGTTGTTAATTAAACACGTACTTTCTAATGTTCGATTTTTTTTTTAATTTCACTGTTTTATTTCAGTTTTTACGACAAATATATAATAACATCCAAATATAATGAATTGAATGATTTCAACTAAACAATCACTCACAATAAAGATAATTATAAGAATATTTATTCAGACCACAACCTATTGGACCCAGACCAATGGACCTATTCATTCACCGCATCTTTTAATGAATGAATGAGTAAACACACACTGGAAAAACATTCAATGTATAAGGCAATAATTTTTGCTCAAAACACCTATAAGTATATATCCATTCTACCAATCTCGACCAACATTATCGTAACAACTCAAAGCCCACCACCGGCGCACAAACCCTCTAAAAACACACCACCGCATACGACCTCTCGACTTTTTCCACTACCTAAACTTCTATCCCCCACTCCAGCGCCACTATACACCGCGGTAATGAGATCTGCCGCAGCTCCCAAAAACACATCGGACCTACAGTCGGGCGGAGAAGTTCGACGGAAATTTCATTGGATTACACACGCCGCGTATATGTACATATATAATTCCAGCAGCCGCTAGCCACCGTCCCGGCGGCAGCGTTTCATTAGACCAACATTCTATTGAAACTATTTCGGCGCTGACCAGAGAGCGAGTCTGTCACTGCTGGCTATACGGTGTAGCATACGTGCCCCCTTCCACGTCTGCGTAAACAACGACGGACGGGAGAGGGCGATTTTACATCGGTCGTGCGCGGAATTTATCGGCGGAGGTGTAGCTGAAGGCTATCTCTTGCGGCCGATGGCGACCGGGACGACGACGCGACGGGGAATTGCGGGCTTTTATTTGACAGTATCTTTCGCTCTTTCTTTTGCTGCAGGTAGCGTTGCGCGAAATGAAATAGTTTTTTTATAGCTTGTATGCGTATGATCGTGTAAATGGAGATTTGACGAAACTTTTTGACGAGTGAATAAACATTTAATGGATTCAATAATTTTATTATTGTGATAGGATTTTGAATTATTGTTTATTAGGATGCGCGATGTATTGTAAATTTACGAAATAATTTAATTGATTCGTTTATATAAGATAAATATATTTTTACCATTTGCATGACATTCATTTAAAATGCAACAGTTGAAATGACGCATAATAAATTTCAAACGGTATATAAAAGTACGCAAAAGTCATTTTAACGGAATGGGCTTTTAGCACGAAATTGGCATTAAAAGCAATGACTTTTAACGTGTTTATTTTTTTGAAGAATGTACCTATATAATGTGTATCCAGTCGTCAATTACATCGTCGCGCGCGCGCGCAACGCGCAGTAATGGAAGAAGCTTGCACCGCTGCGGCGCGCGTTAAAACAATGGATACATTTACATTAACTTCATTGTTATGTAAATGTAAGTGGATGCGCTCGTGTGTGCATAATACATGTGTGCGTGGACACGCGCGAATGTTTATACGAGCACGTATTGGTAAAAGTGCGAGGGTGACTGTTGGAGAATTTTCTGCGTTTATAAAAACTCTCGGACGGAAAATTTTACACAAATTAGTATCTGAGTTATAAATTGAATTTTTCACTTTTCAGATTATAATTTTGTCATACAGAATTTAATTTTACCTTGATATTATGCGAAAACGCTGAAAAATGACAAGGGTCCTTGCTGCCGAGGAAAATTTGTTGTAGCATCTTAAAAATTTAATATCACATGAGATATACAATAAACTATGTTATAATAATCTAAAGTAATTTGAAAATTCCCAACAAAAGCCTTTTCATTTTTACAGTATATTATTCTATAAAAAGAACGAAACTGCAGTTCATCAAAAATTTAATATCCACAATGAATTATAATAAAAAAAAACATAGTCTCCAAGCATCTTCCGCGAAAAAACTATTCGCAATTTATTTTCCACCTCGTGCCAACTGCTCTCAAATTAAGTACGCCTTCCCTCCTCTCAACTCAAGACTCTCTCTATCTCTCCTGCAGCCCGCGTACACATAAACATAATTCGCGCAATTACCATCACCTTCCTCGCCTCTCCCTCTCCAAAATCAGCCGGATAATCCCGAGCAATTTCCCGGGGCACGCGGACCATTTGTTCCCTCCTCCTATAGGTGTCGTGCGCGTGCTCCTGAAGGGTTTATGTATGTGTGTGTACGTACGTGGAGCTTCTCTCCTCCGATTTCTGACGACGTGGCGCTCTCTCTCTCGAGGTGTATATACGGGGGAGGTGAAGTGAATTGGCTGCCGCCTGTCGGCCTTGGAATTTCGCGCCTCGAACTGAATTTCAGGCGGAGGGTGTGAGAGTGCGAGGGGAAGGAAATTGTTCCGAGACGAGTTTGTCACTCGCGCTTTTCTTTTGGGAGACGTTCGAGGTGGTATGGGTTTGTAGTTGGCGAGGATAATAAGTTTATTCTGGGATAAGAGAAAGAGAAGTGTAGATTTTTGTAAGAAGTAGTCAACATTTTTAGGATAATAATGAATTTTGAATAATTTGGCGAAAAATTCGTTTGTCTAAACATTATTTACGCATTGATATTCTCCTACCTTAACAAAATAATGGATTTGTTATGATATCATTTTATTCGTAATTTGGTTGGTGGGAGTAATAGGTTCCCAGGGCACAAAAACAAATTACGGCGCGCGAAGCGCACTTAGAAATGACTATAGTATCGTTACATATTTTACAAAGCTTCATCTATATGTAGTAATGATAAATTCTTGGTTTCTGCAATCAGCAAAACGATTTATACGGTTCCTCTCTATATCGGGATCTTGAATTGACCACAGCGTCAATAGCCACGGTACAATAGGTTTTTAATGCCGTCAGACGCTCATTAATAGCGCTGCTAATAGGGTAATTACTCGGCATGGCCGGCGCAGTGATACCAGCGCCGTGCAACTCTACCTTCATAATACAGTACGAATTTTCGGTGTAATGCATACACTACGTTATTTACACGGCTGAACAATGCAAATACAAAGAACGGGCGGTGCACACCTCTATTGGCTTTCCATTAGCTCGCGCAGCGCGCGCACGCTATACCGACTCCCGAAGGCTTATTAGCTTTAAGGGCTCCGAATAATGCTAAATTAACAACAATCCCTTGTAAGTAAATTACCAAGCGAGTGTAGTAATGGTGTTCTTGAATTGATTCTTGGATTAGATTTAAGCGTAAAAGAACTTTTTATTTTGTTGTATGGGAATGGGATTATTGAAAGGTTTGTATGTTTCGTACAAAATTATTATAGTTTGTTTATAAATCAGTGGTGAATTTATACTTTACGTAATTATATAATTATACTCTAGCGTTACAGATTTCATTATGTATAGTTGTAATTATCCTGTTGAAAATAGCATTTCAGACTAGAATCGGATTTTTAAAGACCGCAGCGTATATAAATAAATCTGTCCAAATAAAAATTTATTGTTCTCATCCTATTCAATACAGATCCGTTTTCTCAAATTCGAACGATTTCATTTAGTTTTCCAAACTAAAATACACCAACAAGAATGTACTATAATGATTACCTATTTATATTACCGCTATAGGATATCACTCTTAATTCTAACTTTTTATCACACAATAACACCTTGAAAATTTAAATACACCGAATCCCCATCACCCCCCATCTCTCATTTGAAAAAATAAAAAAAATTTTCAAACGATTCTCCACATTTCACCTCCGCGGAATAAACTACACGCACTCCCCATAACCATCCCGCGTGCCATCGCGCCGTTGTCATTACTCGCGTCCCCAATATCACATACACGCGATCAGCGAACCAAACCACGCATATAGTACTACCTCGAAAAAAAAATTCGAAAACCCATTTGCTCCATATATACCTATACATAATAGGTGCTCGCGCTCGTGCCGAAAACGAGAGAGAAACTCACGAGCAATCGATATTAATCAAAACCAGATTAAGCGGCCGGTGCGCCATTCCAATTAAGCCTAATTAAGCACGTCTAATTAAGCAGATAACACACAAGCAAGCGAGCGAGAACGCTGCTGCCGCGAAATTATTATTTCATCGATCCGCCTCTCGCGTTCTCCTATATATACAATAACAAACGCGTATACGTATTATAACGCACGTACGCTCGCCTATACACTATACACGCGTATATGTATAATACGTCTATATAGCTGTATATATTATACGGGAGTGGAAGGAGAGGGATATTTAGAAGTAACGAAGGCTGCAACGGCGCAGCCGCCGCATGCAGCTGCCAAACCGGAGGCGCGCCGTCACAGGAACCACGAGCCATCGGGCTAGATTAATTCCGCCGTACCACCTCTCACCCACACACAGAGCCATATATATATAGAAGAGGGAGTTGCTAATTTATCTTCGCGGCCGAGCGAGTAGCGCGACCTTAATTCGAAAGAGACAATTCGCGGGACAGCGGGCGCGAGACTGAGTGCCCGAATAATTGGATTAGTCTCGCGGAAGAAGCGGGGGTGGGAATGTCTACTGTGCGGTCTGAGCGGACGGAGAGTGGAGGGAAGTAAAGTGCGTGGATGATATAAAAAGGTGAAGGCTGACGGTACTGCGGGTGATCGGTAGATGACAGCGGGGTAATTGAGAATGAGGGTGGGGTTTATGTCATTGATTGGGAGATGGTTGGGTTTGAGGTGTCATGTTTATTATGAGAAACGTTCGTTGTTGGTTTATTGGAAAAGTTTGATGTTTGTTATAGAAACGTGCGGGTTTTATGTTGTATCAGCTCGTCAAATAGGTATATAAAATATATATGTCAATGTTGCTCTTCGGTAATCGGTGTGCGTTGACATTGTTCCATGAGTGATCCTATCGAGTGAATTCAGTTTGACATTCGTTGCCTGTTCATTAATATACCTATTATTATATATTCTTTGCTTTAGAAAAAGTTTTTTGTTTTCGACACTCATTTACATCCATTCTATATTGGTTAAAAGTTTTAAGGAATACTCTTTTATCAGTACTTATTCCCGCATTAAAAGTACCTATATATTTCTATATTAAAATTAATAGTATGAAAAATCTCGATGAAATATACCATAAACAGCCCTTATCGGCACATCCATCATGCTACATGCGAGTACTCAGAAAGACAAATACACATAATTATATATAACTAGATGAAATGCGTCACGGTTACGAATCCGACATGATACACGAAATACACCGTCCACTATGATTACATAATCCCATTACCATAACAACCATCGTCAACCAATCAACCTTAACGCACATAACAATGCATTTGCATTCCCCGAATTAACCCAACCCTGCGTCGCCTCACCTCTTAAAAACCTTCGCGTTTCCACCCAACTATACTTGAACAAGCGAAAGCCCGAGAGAAAGCGGCGCGTTTTCGCCCGAGCAATCGCTCGAAAATCCATAGGAACGCCCGCGTGACTCTTCAAAAGCCTTCGGGAGCTGCAAGCGCGCGCTCGCCGGTAATCTTCCAAAGTACTGCGCTGCTGCAGCCACTGCGCCCGCGCGTCGGAGCTTAGCATAGGTATATATATATAGCTCCACGTCTCTCGAACTCTTTAGCGTGTAAATGGGGACCGGTGGAACAGCGAAATCCATTGTTCCCGAGGTATAGCATCAAGAGAGCTGTTTGCTGCGGGTAATAATGGTGGTTGTGAAGGGGAGCGGTCGTGTCGCATTCTTTTAAATTGCTGTATGTGGAAGGTTAAGATGATTCGTAAAAAGCGTAAAATATATAACATTAATATATGATGTAAATCATTCCCTCTGGACAAGAAAAAACATGTTAGAGCTATTATATCAAACGATCGTTCATCCAAATAAATATAACCCCCTACCGAATGTAAAAGAAATAATGTCATCCACCGAACCACACATTATACACTACACTTGCGAGTGCTCGAACCGCACGCATCTACCAGCGCGAAACTACCTCGACCCAGTTCAAGGTCGTATATCATCCGCATACCAACCGCGCCCCGGCAGATCTCGAGTGCCCATCAAAAGATCCCCGCACACCCATGCCCGGAATTTACTCGTCCCCTCCGCTCTCTAGTCCTCCGATATTCCCAGCTAGAGGACGCGCTTTTCCGGCTCTCTCTCTCGGTCTCCCACTCGAGAACTTTTGGCTCCTCCGATCGAACCTATATTGTGGCGCAGTAGCGGCAGCGGCAGCGTCATAACTCGCCGCGTAACCCCGATTCGGCCCAACTCCCCCGATAACTAATCTCCAATGAAATCAGCATGCTCGAGCGGGTTGCCTTAGTCGAGCGCGTCGAGACGGCCATCGGTGTGGGGGCGAAGGAGCAGTGCGCTGGTTCGGGTAAGCGATCGCGCCGACTAATTCACTTTTGAACTCAGCTCGAGGGTGCTGTGTGCGGCTGCGGTGGTTCTTTTCTGTGTGGAGAGGCGAAGGAGGAATGTGGCTATGGGGTGAGATGTTTTTGGGTCTCGTTTGAAATTTCTGTTATCTTTATTTACTTGGTGGATTAGAGGTGAACGCAGATTTTTTGAAAATTGAAAAGTTTTTAATACAATGAATTTTTTGTCCTTTTTTATGATGTATTTGGAATAGTTGAGAAATCGTTTGTATTACCAAACGACACATTTACTTTTTTACGAAATATAAGTACATATTCTGCCATCTTCAATTTTTAAGAAACAAATATAGTACACTTATTTTCATATATATAAAATCCTGTGTTTCCATTTTACCTAAACCTATATTTTTCTGAAAATCTATTAACACGAGAATTTCACCTATAATACCAAAAAAAAATTGGATTTTAAATTGCCATTTAAGAACCAATTTCCAGGACCTTCCGATATCATTTAGCAGTAAAAAAAAGAGAACACGTCGCGCGCCATTTTATTAAATTTTCCATCACCTCAGGTCTCCCCCATCCCAAAATTCGCCGATCCACAATGCGACTCCAAAGTCGTGCTCTCACCTCACCCTCGTGCCCATACCTACTCCGAATCTGCATAACTTTACAGCCGGCAGCCGGAATTAAAAACTCCTGGTTCCCCTATCCTCCTTTATTCCGCTCGATCGAGCGCGGCAGCGACTCCGGAGGGGAAAGGTATAAGGAAAGGAACGAACGTTGGAGAAAGAAAGGAAAAAGCCACCGCCAGAGGCGGAACTGGTGGAACGAGACAAACGTAGGAGATTCCTCCTCCTCCTACTCTCCCGGGGGCAATGAGAAAGAACGTAATCGCCGTGTGCCATTCGCAGAGCGCGGCCCCCAAGATTGACGCTGCCATTCCCGCGCAAAACAAGACGGAGAGAGCGCGCGGAAAATATTCGAGACGAGGAAGCGATGCGCGTTGCGCAATAATTTCCCCCCGCCGGCAGTGGTAGAGTAGTAGTAGTTGTAGTCAGCGGGTACAACAACCCTTCCTTATTTTCCAATTTCTCGGGTACGCGTACCTATGGTGGTTCTCCTTTTTTGCCGGTCTCTTGGCTTTTCGTTTCGTTCTTTTGATGCGAGGTGGAGAAGGGCGACGAGAAAGGTATGGTATAACGGTTGCGAGTGACGCGGGGAAAATGTGCGGTAGGATCGAGTTTTCTCGTGCGCGAGATTTTTCAGATTTCACGTGGAGGTATGTGCTGGTGACTGTTTCGACGAGGGTCTACTTCGTTTTTTTTTTCTTTTTTTTAGTAGGTATGCGATGGGCTGGGTGACTATTTCGGTCTGGTGAATGTTTGGACAGCGGCATGCTTTTTTCGAAAATTGGGATCGGTGCGTTGTTTTTCTCTTTTCACGGTGGGATACACGATTCACTGACGGAATGTATGTTATGTTACGCGTTTCAATGTTGTTCTAACGTTTTTTCAATATTCTTTCAATATTTTAAAAATATTGTTTGAGTATTAAATTTGATTTCGTTGTCGGAAATATAAAAACCATATACCGAAATTTCGTTTTACTTATAAACAATGATCAATTTGTCGATGAAATATAAATAACTCACATCCTCCTCTCTTAAAAAAGTGATGGATGAAATATGTCATCACAATAAGACTGTTTTGATTGGTCTATATAGAATACGCGCCAAAATCTTATATTTTAATTTTCAAGATTGAATTCTCGAGTTTCATTATTGAAAACAAAATAATTAAAATATAGTATAAGAAAATTTCCATTATTTTATTTATCAAATTTATGTTATTATCGATCAATTTAAACTGATTGAAACAAAATTTTAAATTGTAATAATAAGTAAAAAAATAAATAAATTTAATAAAATAAAAAAACAATAGGGAAGCGCGTTGAATGTAGCTAGTAATGTTAAAACAAAGTAATGACAAATTACTTTTATTTCTAAAAGCTTTCGATTCCGGTCAATTTCTTCAAAACCAAAAGACCTCCCCAAAGTCCCATATAATATACGCTCCCGTAGACACATCGAGCCAAAATCTTACCAATTCAACTTCAAGCCAACAAACTCATCCGCTCAAACGACTCAACTTCGGCCTGAGTTCAATCATCCCACGAAACCCATCGAACCTTCTTCTCCCACCCTTCCATATTAATCACACTCCCTTTCCCTTTCTCTCTCACTCTCCTTTATATCCTTGCCGCTTCAAACAATACTACACCTCTGCCTCTACCTCTCTCTCCGTCTCAACCCATCGAAGCCAATCGGCCGATCCAGCCGCGGACATGAGACGTCTCGCCAATCAAAGCCCGTCCCTCGCGCCTGATTCGATTAGCCGTGCGGGCGCGCATGACTGCGGCCCTAAGGAGTCGATCGAGGGGAAGAGATAGGCCTACGGGAGTTTGGGATACTTTCTTTCCTTTTTTTTCTTATAGGTGAAATGGCCGTGAAAATACGGAAAGTATTATATATACGTGTGGTGTCGAGGGAGCTTTTTGGTTCGATTGAGTTGTGAAAGGTTCGATGAAGATGACGATGATGATGGTTTTGTTAAGAAATGTAATGTTGCGGAAAGAATTGACTTTATCGAGGGTAGAAAAGTTATTGCTATACGAATTTTTATTTTTATGGCATTATATATTTGATGGCTCCAAAATGTTTTTGCAAGAAAGATTCTCAAAAACAATATAAAAGTGGAGTTTATGCGTGTGAGTAATATACACCGTCTTGGACGCCTGCCATAATATTTTCCAATTTCCCCAACAATTTACGTCGAAGTTAGCTGCGGATAAATGTTATTTACCGGTAACCGTCGCTCGGGATTTCGAAAAAACTTCGTCACGCGTGAAATTCGCCTTCGCCGTGGAGTCTTTCAAAATCCTATATGCCGGCGAAGTTCGTGCATTAAATGCCCGATAAATTTAGCCTTCAAAACTTTAGAAAACTTCCTCTGTTACACGCCGACAAAGTCCAAATTCGTTTGGCTTTTTGAAATTTACGTCCCGAAGCCGCGCGCTTCTCTCGCGCTCCTTTTAACAGAGCTAATTTCAACGCTCAAAGTCTCTCCCTCATTGAAACCTCGCGCGGATCGTTTTACAAGTATTTTCCTCGTCGGCGGCGAAAACACGGACTATAATGCGTTATTTTTCCGCGAGCGCTGACCTAATTTCCCGGAAAGATAAACTCCCCGCCACTTCATATATTAAAAAAAAACAAAACGTTCTCGTTTTCCTCTCTGCCCGACGGCATTAATTTCACGTTTACACAGCCAGACGCAGTTGCACGCGAGCCAGCAGCAGCAGCAACATTTGTTGTTCAAAAATTCAAACGATAGAATCAACAAAGAGTGCGGCTCCATTATGTAACTATGAAATCTCCCATAATACTTACCCCAGCTTTTACATAGCACTCCGCGTCATTCAAATTTCCCGCGCTGAATTTCAAATATAGATAATACTCGATCGAGGATATAAAAGACGTCGAAGAGAATCTCCTCGAGAACACATACGCGCATCGTAAATTAATCGTATATTGGCACGCACATATATCTTCGATTATAAAAGTGCACATGCAAATTCCAAAATAATAAACAGAGCGTCGTCGTTCGGTTTTATGCGCACAGCAGCAGCTGTTCGCGAGCGTAAACATCGGCTTCGCGCATAAATGCAAGCTCCGCGTTTATTCGGCAGGCAGGCGCCTCACATTAGGTTAGAGAGAATTTCGGATGCTGGCGCAGTGTATATAGTACAGTTTTGTATAGGGAACATATCGGGCACCGCGGGTCCGGTATTTTTTTTCCCCCAGCGAGTAAAGAAAACATGTAGCAGCGCGGCGTGTAGATGATATTCACTGCACTGACGCGAGCGTATACGTAACGTTTCCAGCCTAAAATATGTAATGCGGCTCGTGTAAAAAATGAATATACGAAGCAATGTAAACATAATAAGTGGCAATGTGGTTACGGGGTGTAAAGCGTCACGCTCTTTACGTCATGAAAATGTTTACGCAATATTATAAGGGTTGAAATATACACGCGTCAATGTTTGCCTTTTCGCATTCACATTCTTATTTTCTCTCTTACATTTTGGAAACCTTAGAAGTAAAAGCATTTCATAATGATCCCAATGACGTCGACGTTCTTTAGAAAATAGAATTATTACACTCTCCGAGTATAAATTTCATACTGAAAAGAATGTGTCAAAAATTCTTCAAAGACGCTCATTAAATGTGACGCAGAGACCCATAAAATGTCTAAAATTCAATAGCCAGGTATCCCCTTACCCTATCGGCTTTTTCCACTAAAATTCTCCATCAAGAACATAACCACACAGCCCGCGCGTTCTCATTATGTTACCTCTCCCGTCCGAAACATTATCATTTTCCGAACGCCAGTATAGCCTTTCTCCACTCTCCCCTTTTTCGCATCAGCGCTAATTAGCGGAAATATCCGCAAAAACTCCGCCACGCGGAACTCTGTCACATTGTCCTGCAACCGCGCGTGAGAAAATATATCCGCCGCTCGTCAAATTAGTTTGCCGGTTTGAGTTTAATTGCATTTGCCGCCGATGAATCATCGGGGAAAGAGGAGCATCGGGATTATATCGTGCCGGTGTGGGCCGATTTTGATTGAACGACAACGCGCGAGCCAGTCGCGCGCCACTTTTAATTTCGATCTGTCCGTTGTGGCTGCTGGTTCCGCGCGGAGTGGACAGATACATTGGGATCCGCGCCTCGTGCGTTCGTGTGTTTGACAATCGATGATTAATGTTGATATGTGTGTGTGCGGGTGCAAATTCGATTTGGTTAATAATGTTGGAATGTACTTTTTCGTGTGTTTCAGGTAAGAAGCGCTGCGGACTTGACGTTTGCTGAAGGATACGTGAGTTTAATATCGTGTGCTTGTTATAATGGTGTCATATTGGTCTAATTTTCAGAGTATAAATCAGCGATGAATGTTGTAATTAATCACACGTACTTCGTGTGATTTATGTTTCTGTAAAGAATGCTTTCAAATCAAATCAATTTTAAGATTACACTTTTAACAATGGTACAAGATCGAATTTTAAATTTCAAATTTCCGCGCACCATATATTACCATCTTGTATTTAACAACCGATTTAATCAGTCTTATTGTGACGGGATTTCATTCATCACTTTTTAAGAGAGCATACCGAGGCTCATGTCTAAACAATTTTTGTTTTATATATCACAACGAAAAAATAACTTATGGAATGATGAATGAATAAGCATTACTCTGAAACTAATTCCATACCAAACTTCCATTGTCGACTCGATAAAAATTTCATGCCAATAAAAGAATAAAAGTATTTAAATGATTTATATATTCCGACTCCAAATTGT
>UXGD01002385.1:0-26423 GCA_900474315.1 Torymus auratus | reverse complement strand
TCATTCTTTTAAGAGAGGAATGTATAAATATGAATTTCGTAGATTTACAGAGAATATTCATTGTGTTATTTTTTATGTTTTCTAATTATTTTTTTAAATATTTTTATTACATTCTCGTAACGTACAAAAGTATCATATATTGCCAGTACTTCCTGGTAATAATTTTATCGTACGTGTTTAATGATTCAAGCAGGAAAAAAATGCGTTGCCAATATAAAGACTGACTAATGACCCTATCCGACCTCAATACGTGCGTGTACTGATTATGTGCTATATAATTTTATCGAGGTATTATTCAAATAATTCAAAATAAATGTAAGTAATTAATTGGAAAATTTTAATTATCGAATTATATTATTAATTAAATCTGCTTTAATGTCATATTGAATAAGAATATGTTATTTTAAAATAAAATGTATTTACAATCATTGGAAAGTATGTGTATATTTATCAATAAAACTTAAACTCGGAAAATTCACTCTAAACATCTTAAATGAAATATACAATACGTACCTAGTTCAAACCCCCCACAAAAACATTTGAGATTTACGTTACGAAGCCATCCGAAATCCTCACGGCAAAGCTCAAGAAATCCACAATCCGTCTCCGCATAATACCGCAAAACCCTCTTTTCTTCTGAGGTGCGAGAAATGACACTTTTTATCGGGAGTCCCGCTCGTGCGCGTACGTGCGATTTTGTCTGAGTTTTTTCACTCCCTCGTCGCCCGGCTCGAAACTAACCCCGACGACGAGTCGGGCTTTTATCCCCACGTGACGCGAATCATACCCGCGGTGAATGCATTTCTTACTCGGCGTAATGATGAGTGGCGCGCACGCTCGACGTATTTTTTAGAATTAAAACTCCGCGCGACACGAGATGGAAACCGCGTTTTATCCGTTTATTTTTTTACGTATAATAACGTGCTTGGATTTCAGTTCTTTCAGAGCGCAGACAGGGATTTTTCTTGATGGGACAGTAATTACTATGTAAAAGAGATACGGTATACATACGTACTTTTTTAAAACATTACTTGTAATCGTGGTTTTGTTATATTTAGGATGTGACTGAAATGATTCTAAAAATATTACCAAGTAATTAACCAAATTATTGAATTTTCTTTTATTTGCTTACTTAATGAATTTTTTTCATAACAACTTTTCTGAATAAAAACTTTTAAATCAGAAACTTGGTCATACAAATGCTGCCAACTTTTGAAATATCAAACTTATTTTATCATACCTCTTACATTTGTATGATTTCAAAGCTTTTTGATGTTATCGAATATTTAAATTCGAAAAATTTAAGAATTCACATACCTAAGGTGAATATTCATGTTTCTCTGAGTATGAAATTTCAATTTGAAATGAAAGTATTTTTAATTATTTGCCTACGTTGATATATTTTTTCAATATTATTCATTCCATATATAACTTATATAAAACGTTATCAGACTTGTCACAAAAAGAGATCAAGATCATGTTCAACAAGGTCGATTATCAGTTGATTAGTCATACCACTCTTATTGAAAATTATAGACTTGGTTCTTTTTGATTGGATCACACCGATTAAAGTGCGACACTAATAAATTGGTCTGTACCCTCAAAAGAAGCCACAGATAAAATAAATTAATAGATTTTTTGAAAACATTGTAAACTCTTTTCTTATGCTTACAGGAGTTCCATTCGACTGCCTACTCGACATCGTGCCGATCAAGAATGAGAAGGGCGACGTCGTGCTCTTCCTCGCCTCGCACAAGGACATCACGCACACGAAAAATCTCCAGCTCTGTGAGTTGTACGATAGTGGTGAGTGCACAGTGCTTATCGCTAGGGCCACGATGTGTAACCGTGTCGACACTGTCCCATTTCTGCAAGCGAGAGCGCAGCGCCCGATGCGCGCGGCCAGCAAACGATTTGAACTCTTCATTTTCAATGTGTGCAGTGTAAAAAATAACATGAAATTCTTCTGTTAAACTGCTCGAATAAAGTATAAATTATACCGACGAGAAAGTTATGTTGACGATAAAAGATTTGTTTTACGTAGAAGATAAAAGCGTCTAATAAAAGATTTAAATCTCTTTTTTATTACAAAATTTATGTTGACATGTGACTTTATAATAATAATTTTTATAAAATATTTTTAAATACCTTTAAAAATGCAAATTTGTAATAACGAATAAATTTGAATTTCAATACTCATTCTTATACTTTAACGTTTATTTGGTTTACGGCGCAATTTAAAGTTTACTATTTAGTTGACTATTTCATGGCTTCGGAAAAATAAGTAATTTTAAATTTAATGAAAAATACAAAACTTTCATTGTATTTCCACATAAAATATAAAAATTGTTTTGAAACTCTGAAAATCGAACTTCGAATTAACAAACAAAAAGCATGAAAAGCGTAAAAGTTATTAAAAGTAACTAAAACATAATGAATCATTATACTTTAATTAAAATATTGTTTTATATAAAGTACAAATTTTAACGAATGCCCATTAATTACAATCTTATTAATCTTTATAATTCTTTGAATGGGTATTAAAATTATTCACGAACACATATAAAATTACGTCCCACTCACATGCACAAAAAGCCTTCAGCGGAAATTCTCATTACCATCAAAGCATTATGCGTCAATTCGACTCTAAATCCCCTCTTCCTCGCAAAGGGAGAGCGAAAAAAATCTCACAGTTAATTCCCACACACGCTCTTAATGACATTGAAGATGAATCTTTCAAAATTGAATGCTGAACGCAGAGCGTAAAGGACACGAGCGACGCGATCCCTTGCAGAGGGAATGGTTGCGTCTCTCGCGCTCGCCCGTTACACAATCGCGGCTCCCAACGTCACACGCTTGTGCGTCAAAAGTTCGTACCTACATCTCTTCCTATCTCTCTCTCCCCGTTCCTCCCTCTCTCCTCCTCTTCGCTTTCTCTTTTTGGCTCTACCACTACTGATTTTCCACGTATGTATATGAGTGACTACGCAGTTCTTATCTCTCGCTCTTTATGCCTTTGACCGTGCTCGTAAAAAAGTCATTTCCACCCTGTCTCTCCCTCTCTCTCTCTCTCTCTCTCTCTCTCTCTGTTTCTCCCCGTCCCTCTCTCTCTGTTTCTGTCTCTGCTCTACTGTGCGCTCACGCGTGCACTCCTCTCTTTTTTCTTTTTTCTACTGTGCGAACAGGCACTGCGTCGCGCCAGCGAAATTCGTGCTCGCGATGTTTAAGGCCAACAGCTTTGTGCGCAACTCGCGCGCCGCGCGGAATCACGAGACAAAAGTTAATTGAAAAAACGAGGCGAAAAGCGGTGCGGGTAGGGAGTCGGGCTATTTTTAATTCGACTCTTTCTTTCATTTGCGAAGTTGAGAGAAGGAGGTCCATTAGCGCAAGAGACGACGAGGAAACGAGAAAATTGTCTACGCGGAACGCGCACAAGATAACGTGGACGACGGTGCAATCAGAGGCAAAAGTCGTTTAAAATCGCAAACGTGCCAACAGTCGGCTCTGGGGCGTATTTGTGCAGATCCAAAAGGTGACGCGATGATGCTTTAAATACCGAACACCGGTGTACAGTCTGTCGAGAAAATAAGTAGTTTGTTGAATATCACAGATGACCGTGATGAATTTGAATCTATTTGATGTACGATAAATATGTGACATGCGCTTAGTCTAATTTTCATTTCAATTACTTTGACTTGACGACAATCCCGTTTTCTTACGTCGCATCTAAAAGCACCTTGACATGATTTCTATTAGATCTGTAACTCAATTTTATGCAAATCGTGTTATGGAGAAGTCAGTCTCTCAAGCGCGCCGCGTACAACGTTACACACCCACTCGCTTAGATTATTCCAAGTGAAATTCTCTGGTTTTCATGTTGTATGCTTTTAATTACGAGACTCGTCATGTTACAATTACTTTGTAGGAAAAAATTAGGCTTATTTAGAGCTAGAATAAAGTACAGTGTATTATATTTTTAAATGTTTTGCACTTGAATAAATTAATGATACTAATTTCAAATTTACATTTAGATTGTGTAATTGTAGATAAAAGCAAAATATCGTAATTATAAAGGATTTTAAGCACGTTGCAGTAATTTAACACATAATATTCAAAGTTCAAAATTAGACGTAACGCTACGTAAAAAAAATGCAAAATGTCGAGATGATGTTGTCAACCTTTCGCGGAGTGGGACTGTTTAATTTGCACCACGGCCCGAATAGAATTATGAATGATAAAAGGCACAGAGTAACGAAAACTCTTCTCAATCATGCTGCCACCAAGACAGTCTGAGTATATCTACATGTGTATCTCTATACCGATATAATACTAACAATATCTCTTCAATTTAATGCTTCCAACTAAAATGTATTGCTTTTACAAGTCGCACAAGCTTATGCAGTAGTAGCAGCAGTCCTCTCTCATTCTCTTTCTCTCTCTGTATCTATTTGCCTCTTTCTCTCTCTGTATCTATCTGCCTCTTTCTCTCTCTGTATCTATCTGCCTCTTTCTCTCTCTTTCTTCTACTTCCTTTCTTCGTCTATTGCCGCGCTGTGTATCGCCAATATTGTAGTTAGACGATAATTGGCTTTTTAATTAGCTTAGGCCCCGGCACTAGATCTGTATTTAATTAGAGTAGCATTTTTTCACTGTCACTTGTGGATTATAGTAGATAGATTTTAGATTTTTCGCACGTAAATTTTTCGATTTTTGAGTCATGAGAAATATTACATTATATCTGAAAACGAAATTATCGTTTTTATTGGAATTTGTTTTTGGATTAGTAATCAAATAAAGTTTTGTTACTATTTAATATTCAGCGTAATGTGATATGTCCTGTGAAGAAAACTTTTTTCCTTGTAGTAAATTTATCTCACTCAAAATATACTTTTATTGTACACAGTACATTATACGTAATACAAATATAAAACTAATTTTTCAAAGCTTCATATATTTCTCTAAATATTTCTTTAATAAATTAAAATTATCAACACGTAGTTTTTCTAAATTAAATAATGTAGCAGCAAGCAGGTATAGAAGACGCATTTTATTTGTAGATTCGAACGGTAACTTGGACCCTGAAGCCCCGCCAGCGAACTATGGAAGGAGAAGAAGCCGAGCAGTTCTCTATCAATTGTCAGGTCACTATAAGCAGGACAGTAAACACAAAATCAAACTCAACAATGTAAGTAGCACAGCTTCTATTGTTTATTTATAATCGACATCGGATGCCTTTATGTCCAGCCGGAGTTGCGTTGCGCAACTTGCACTTTTCATTATACTGACGTCAACATTATTTTTCTTTGATTTTACCAAAGAGCCATTCACGCAACCTTTTCTCGGCGTGAAAAAAAATTCATAATTACTTTTATAATTACTTTGAGAAAATACAACTTTATACAATTTTTATAATAAAATACATTGCTATATGTCTGACTAACGGTCCTCTCATTCCGTTTAACTTTTTTACTTTGACATTATGCAAAGTATAAAAGAATCCTTCCCTTATTAACATTTTACAGACAAAATACCTCAGCTCCTTAATGAAGTCATCCCGGATTACTGTTACGACTGATTTTTTCGAAGATCAAAATCCCGGACAAAGCTAATTAAACTTCCTAGCGTCAAAGGCTTCCCTTCTCATCCGGCTTCCCAAACCCTACGCGCACATCGCGCGGAAGACGTTAAATCCGCGCATAGAGCCCAAGAGCGTCATGTGGCCCATCCTCAAACTCAACAACGAAAATCAGCGTATTACTCCGCGTAAAGTTTGCGCACTAAATTCCGGGTCGCGCGCATGCACAGGCGGCTCACTGTGATGTGTACGGGGAACTCGTAATTTACTTAGGGCGGGTCCCGAGCCATTTTCGCGCTAACGCGATTGAGCGACTGGTTCGACACCTCGGGGTTCTTGCTCTCGGCCGTGGCGCGCGTATATGTATATGTTAGTGGTGTAGTGAAGGGAGTAGGCTTTTTGGAGTAGTACGGTATTTCAGGATGAAAAATGTGCAGAAAGTGATTGGTGGGAAGACGAAAGAAGTTTCTTTTAAAAATTTTCCTTAAGTGTAGTTTCACCAAGTTTTACAAAGACTGATCATTTTAATGCTTATATTACGTACAAACAAACGTTATTAAGATTAAATAATAAAAAGACACGAATTTATTGAATTATTTTACTTTACATTAATATAATGCAATACAGTAAGATAATAAAGTGCAGTTCGAATTACTTTACAGCTTTTGTGTTACGAGTTACAAGCTTACAGTGGTATCTCGTGCATCAGCGTTGGTCGTAGCCTCAGTCTCTGTCTTTAGCTGGTCCACTCGGGCGGCGTCCTAGCCACGATCTCTCACATTAACTAGCTCTCGCCTCGCGGGGTTATTGCTTTTATAGCTGAAATTGAGGTAGTACCTTCTTTCCCCATTCACTTATGAATGGGCCTACTGTTGATGAGTCTTTAAACTCTTGCCTATAGCGACCAAGTCCCTATGTCAGCTTTTTCGTGTTCAAGCAAGTCGCCGTTAATATTTCGCGCCTCGCTTATAATGCTGAGTTGCGGCTGTCGCCGCTTCGTTCTTTCGCTTCAACTACATGTATGCAAAGCTTTCACCCATAACAATACATACAATCTAACCAAAATAATTCTATTTCTTATATTTTCCGCAAAATTGACACCAGATACTCATCTTAGCCTATGTTCTTGATGGTCCTATTATAAGTCGCATCCGTTGCAAAAGATAAAAACGACATAGTAATTCAAATTCATTTGGGAAATTCAATTTAAAAAAAAAATATAATACATGAAAAAGTTAAAACTAATTAAAAAGCATTGTGTATTATACACGACATTTTTGGTTACAACCTTTTTTTTAATACAAAAGCGAAAATCCATTAGAAACATCAAAAATAATAATTAGTTTTCCATACAATCACTTCTAGCAAATGAGCCCTATGTAAACGATTACAAAAACTTAAATTAACCCAAAATAGCATACCATAGTAAAATCAATTAATATAAAATTACAGTACATTATTATACAATCAATTAGTATTGAAAGTATAACAGTTTTTACAATGGCGAAAGTGTGAGGTTCTTCTTCTGAGTAGTAGCTGGCATGCTTTATATTATATATACTATATGTAAAAATGAAGTTTTTACATAGGCAGTGAGGAGTTGGTGTGCTGAGCGAAGCGAGATGCGCGGAGAAAGGGGATAGTTATGTGTTTGTGCTAACATTTCCTAGTTCCCTAATTGAACGAGTGGGAGTCAGCTGCACGTGAAACTTTCGTAGTTCTCTAGACACCGATTCTGCGGATTTGGTCGCCTCATCCAATTTAACTGACACGGATTTTCTCACGGCAAAACTATGGTGGAATTCGGAATTTCTCAACTTAAAATGCTGGTTTGCAGCTTGTTTTCGCGACCGAACTTACTTTTGGAGAACTTTAATGCTTAACATTAGTAAGTTTAAAAAACTATGATAAAATTTCAAAATTCCATAAATTAATAAATGTACGGGGATTGAAAATAAAAAAAATATTTGAAGCTAACTCTCGTCGCTGAATTTCTGTATGTAAAAAACAGAGAAGATTCAATCATCAGCTTTTATCTCCCTATTCATCGAAGATCTAATTCTATTTTTTCTATAGATTCGAGTGTATCATCACGGATTGTAATTAGTATAAGGTTGTAACCAAGCAACTTGGTTTAGTTTGTCATCACTAATTAATCTTGAACCGAGACTTAGCTAAAGAACCTACTGAATTTGATATAAATGAAAAAATGAAAAAGGATAGATTGTGTCTGAAGTTTTTGACTGTACTCCTTTGTACTCCTTCTACAAGGGGCTTTCCTTTCGTTTTCATATATATATGTATATATTCTGGGCTATACTTGCGTGACTTTCGATGGCGACTTGAATTTAGACGAATATGTTTTCTTGCATACACATATATTTCTTTATTCCCATCTTCACTATAGTGGCCACTTTATAGCCTGAAAAGCGGGGAAAAAGTCGAGTCTGATTCCCTCTTTTACTTTATTCCCGCAAATACGCATCTGCGTCAATAAAGTAACATAGTCTAAATTTTTACGTTTATGATGAATTTGGCTAAAACTTAACAAAATTATAACATATAAATAATTGGAATAAAGTACTATATGTAACACAGAACTAAAGTCGATCATTCCCTTGAGTTGATCACCTCGCTTCGCTACGTTTGCTCAGGCAGTGAACTTATATTTGCGACTTTAGTCTCTCTTGTTACATAATGTACTATTATAGGTATCATAGTTTTTTATAGAACGATCGAAGTGGTGTATTTACGAAAATAAATAATACAACAAAACGAAGTTTTCTCATAATTTTTTCATAGTTTCAAGTATCGATGGTGTAACGTATAAATTGAAATATGTATCTCATTACACTCTTACTACTTGCACTGGATATTAAATATGTAGATGTGGATTACGGGCAATTCCACTTTTTGCAATACACAAGTATAGCTAGTAATAATACGAATCCACGTTCAAAAACTATCAAGTATAGCAAACAAACTCAATGTTTTGCTTTGATTATAAGTTCCTCAAAAAATGTCCTTCCTTACGCCAGAAAATTAAAAACACATTATTCATAGATTACAAAGGAAACTTAATGCACTGGATTAATATAGATTTCGAATCCAATACAAGCTATTTTCAGAGCTCATGCATGCATGTAGTTCAAGGTCTTTCAAGCGCGCGCGCGTGCAGCTCCTCTCCGCAAGTACATTCTTTGCCTAATCTCAGTTGAGCTTATAGTTTACATGGTGTTAACAGGGTGTTATTGCCTGCCAAATCGAAGTCGAGCTAAACTGACAACTTCGTTAATACTGTCCAGGCAACGGATTAAATTGGGTTTACCGCTAAGACTTTCAAGTTACAGTTCCGAAAATGGACATTCGATTAAATTAAATCTCTTACTTTTCCGAATTCTTCATTTTTTTTCTTGACTTTTAACTTCAATTTCATATGCTAAATATAACATTACGAGAATTTTGCAATTTCTAATAAAAAAAGATAAGGGCATTAGAACACATCACACAATAAGAATAACTTTTGAATTAAGTTATGATTATTTGCTTATAGCGAATGTACTGTAAAGTGGTATACTACAGTAATTAAACTTTATGATTAATTCCATTATTGGCTTATGTTACCAACTATAGTTCTATATCATTTCCGCTTTGTGTATAATAATGAAGACTTCGGCAGAAAGTACACATTACAAACACGGCATTAGTAGGAACAATTTTCCCCCGAAATTCGTAATCTTAATTAACAACCAAATTACAAAAATAGTCTTAAATTTTTACCGAATGAAATGGTAATATAAAACCTTAATCCATCCTGTTATCTTGGCCAAATTTAATAATTATCCTAAAAGTGATATTTGAAGCAGGTATCATGCATTCAACGATTTTCTCGTCTCAATCATAAGCATACTTTTTTTAAAATCACTCAACGTCAATTGAAAAAAAAACACGTATCACAAACAGCACACACGTCGCTCGCAATAAAATCGATACAACATTCATACATCCCAGCCCCCCGTAATACGGGCAAGTGACATTCTCTTTCTTCTTCTTGTATGAAACTCTCGGCCGCGCGAATAAAGCCGTTCGGTGGCTGACACCTGTTGCAGACGTTGCTGCACTCGACAACGACGCCGCTGCCAGAGTACAAGACGACGACGCTGAAAAAGTCACAATTCATCCTCAGCCACTACGGCGTCTTCAAGACGTGCTGGGACTGGCTGCTGCTCATCGCCACGCTCTATGTCGCCGTCGTCGTACCCTACAACGCGAGCTTCATCAATCTCGACCGGCCTACGATGGTCAGCGACGTGGTCGTCGAGGTCATATTCATATTAGGTGAGTTGCACAAGGCATTCTTAATTTACGGCTCTAGGAGTATAAAGTTCATTGAGAACTGTCGGCCAGATGTATACCTATAAGATTTATGTATTTTTTAACAATTTTTCAAATAAGTCGTTCAAATTCGTCAGCCCTACTTTATGGGAACGACAAATTGTTGCATAATTTTCTGAATCACTTTCACTTGTTTACAAAAGAATTAATCTGAAAAGTTACTGTATTACCTATACATACGCTAAGTGCACGCTAAGTGTAAGTTATACCAAGTTTCTTTATGTACAGTAAATCAAATATTTTAGTTTTAGAGTATAGGAAAAACACACAGAATTTCAGAAATACTTACATACTGCCTGAAAAAAGGTATTCAAATAGAAGGTTTTCAAGTTAACGGGATGTGGAACCCTAATTAACCCAGTTTTAAGAAAATGCAATTACTTCAAGTTCTCGTTCATACTTTAAACTAAACTGAGAGATTCATTCAAGTGTTTCCATTAAAATTTTCTATACGATGTTTACGTTTAAAAATTATTTTGGTATTCATCATTCCCTTAGGCTTAAAGTATCGAATTCTACGACGCATAAAATATAAAAATCTTATAGCTTTGTCAAAAATTAAACAAGTAAGAACACGAGCATTAAACTTCTTTTAGAGATGATTTTCGAAACGGATGATGTATTCAAAAACAAATAATTTTCACACAAATATTCCAAAACATGTTTAAAACATACAATAAAACGAAAAAGCTGCAACTCGGAAACCTACCATTGCAGCACATCTAAACCCGGTTTTTTTACCAAAAAATAAATACCAAATGTCCCAACCGTTTACCAACAATTTTCTCGTCAAACGTTCGCTCGCAAAAGCCCAGCCGTAACTTTCAGAGGTTTTCTCTTTGCATAAATACATTCCATATTTCCTGGCCAAGGAGAAAATATTTCGTTCGCGGTATTTTCTTCCTTTTAATCTTTTTTTTGCGAGCAAAAAGCACTCTTTAAAATATCAAGCGCGAGAGCAAACACAACGCCGACAAGGAGAAAAAGCTACTCACACAGTCTGCAGCCTTGTAAAGGCAACGCAGGGCGGATTACATTAGCCATAAAACGCGTTTGCCCGTGCATGCCGGACCTGTCTCGCTAAATGCTATTCTCAGACAAAGCGGAGCATGTAGGAAGCTCCTCTATTCGCGCAACGCTGGACTATCTGGGAACTAAACAGATTCCCATCTCTGCGAAGCCCCTGAAGTCGACGCGCAGAGATTGTCAAAATCTATCGGGTACTAGAGGCAATAGAATGGGTTTTTGAATTTTGACATTCGGACAATGTAGTTGCATTTTCATTTCTCTATATTATTGAGAATTCCAATGAACTATATTTTAACAACTTCAACAGATAACACTATTTCTCATATATTATCAAATATGGAAACAGATAAATTATTTTATTACTAATTTACTATAACATCGTAATTATGTGAAACAGAGTATTTTGATGGAATGAACATTTATTTCTATTAATCAATAAAGTTAAAAGCAAGTAGACACTCAAGCTAATTTAAGAAGAGGTTAACCTGTTATGTGTCTACAAGCATTCTCAAGAACACGCAACTCGGAAACCCTCGGGACGTATCAGGAATCGATGAGGTGGAATTCTATACGACGGCACTGACTTAATTAATACAAATAGCACTTAAACGATTTAATTGGAGAGGTCTACCTTCGATCCGGAAAATTCAATCGTTATGAAATTATTTGTTTTACGCTCTTATTTTTTTCCGAACTTCCAATTTTCAATTTGATTGGAAAGAGTTGTTCAATCTGTCTAAAAAGAGCCCGGAATTGTTCAGTATAGAATATCATGAAGCAGCAGTGACTGTAATATAAATTACAAGATCTATCTACTAAAAATGTTTTTTCAATCCACGCAATTGAACTGAAAGAGTCGAGCACCCTCGAGAAAATTACATTTCTCCCAACGACCTCCGATATAACTATCCACCCCTTCCTCCTCCGATATCAGCACGCACATTTGCGCCCTATTCGCGTTCGACTATCGTTGCCGACTCGTTGCCAAATCGAGTGTACCCTCGTTATACCATCAACCGCGACGGCAAATCTACAGTGACCGCCTGTGTCAACACGCGAGCGCGCGCGAGCGACAAGCCCCACGAACTCCGCGTCCTAGAAAACTCAAGTCTCTCGTGCGCTTCTCTCCGCCAAAGGCAAATGTTTACGTTGGACGCGGCGCAAAAGCCCTTGCTCCTTTTGAAAAAAGCTCTTCCAGTTCACGGCTAATCGGAAAGGGGGAAAGGGCAAGAGCTTGCGCTTAGCGTTAAGTAAAAT
Organism: Torymus auratus; assembly: GCA_900474315.1. Lineage (NCBI taxonomy): Eukaryota > Metazoa > Arthropoda > Insecta > Hymenoptera > Torymidae > Torymus > Torymus auratus. Next base: position 14,167 of record UXGD01002385.1, on the reverse strand, counting down.
GGGGAGAGCGTGCGGTTGTATGTGTCGGCGCCTAGGGGTTTTCATATAGGATTTCCGAGTTCAAAAGAGCGTACGCCTATATATATATATACGTGTTTTAGAGACGCATGGTTGTCGTTGACCTTGCGCACGAAGTCAAGAAAAACGAAGTTAATTCTGGATTGATGGGCTTTTCACGACTGTACTTTTGAAGTGTAAGATATTGCTGTCGGATTGAAGAGGAAAGCGATAGGTCAATGTTGTTCCAAAAATAGAAATCTACGAAAAGTTGATGGATTACGGTCGAAATTATAGTCTATACTAACATGTGATGAGATGGACAATTTATAGACTATATTTTGTAAATATATTTGTAACATTTATCAATAATTTTTTAATTTACTTTTTCATTTTTCAAGTAATCTTCTGGTCTCCTTTGCGCTCAAAAGTCTCCTCTCTACTGGTAAACGAAGTTCTTTGATGACAAACGGAGTTTAATGTTACATTTAATCTTAGCTTTCTTGTTTATTCATGCTATATTTCATTTTTGAGTCACAGTCCGTGTATAATTCGACACTGAAATCATGAATTCATTTCCTTCTGTCAGCGAGGCTTTTTGTCGAGAAAGATAAAAAGATGCTTCTTGTGACTCTCTAACAAATGGAAAAATATCAAGATACTTCAATGAGGATACTTGGGCAATCATAACAAACATCATCATTAAACCGTAAATATGAAAGAGAGATAAAAGAATGCAAAAATGCAGCCTTTTAACTATGTATGATATCTTTTAAAATTCATATTTCTTAAAAGGGACGTTGTTAAACTTTTTATCGTTATAATTTTTTGAATATCATAAATAATTTTCAAATAATAGCTCACAGCACAAATCACAAATATCGCCGTTACAGAGTTGCATTTCGTGTAAGCTCGATTAAAATTTGACAGCGACATAAAAGCATCGATCAACTATAACCAATGCTCTAAACTCTTATCGATGGAAACCGTTACCCATGGAAATTACAGCAGCATAATCTGTCGGTATATCAATAATACGAATAAACGCCTTGTAAGAGTCTTATTCCGGTTGACTTACAATACAAGTATAATTTAACATTTCAAATAACCAAATTGACGTGAGAAACATTAGTCCCCACAGCGCGTATTAATCAATTGATTACAAATTATCTTTCTGATGAGATTAGCATTTTACAAAGTTTTCTCAGGTATAACAAAAAGGTATCTACTTCTTCCTGTAAAATCTTTGTAACAGTGAAAAAATACTGCCAATTCATTGGCACTTAGCTTCCTCACATCTAAATTATTTATGCGAAACAGAAAAAGTTTGCGCAAACACAGTCTCAAATTTTTACAGAGGAGTAAAGTAAACTATGCGGGTTACATGATATATCTAGATCAATTAAAACAAATACATTGGTGAACGTTGTCTTTTAATAAATCTTAAAAATATAAATGTTAATGATAACGTCATCTTTTTATGTGCGAAGTATTGAGATGTCGTTTATAAACAAAATGAGAGATATAGTACATAATAACTACTTAAGTAAATTTGATTCTAAATCTATAGCTTTTATTTATTGAACCAATAGTTCATATAATGGACCAATACGTTTAAGTTTTGAGAAAACCAAGTGCCAAAGAATTGACAGCGGTTTCTATAGAATAAATACTCCTATTCTTCCATGCAAAATAGCAGCTTTCAAGCACAAAAATCAAAAACTTTTATTTCTCAGAAACAATACCCTTTTGGAAGACTAGAAAAATTCAAACAAATAGGATTAAAAAGCCGGGACGAGCTATTCACTCGTTCTGAACTAAAGCTGGGGAGTTAGCCTTTATACTCCCGGTTAAACTTTCCGCGCGCCTGGGCAGGCACCTCAATAACCTTTGGAGTTTCGGAAGACGAGCGTCCGGGGAGTCTTTTTATGCCCGGCGTTTATGAATCGCTCTCACGTACATATACATACAAGTCTACTATGCTCTTGAGAAGTGGGGGAGAAATTTTGTACGCTCGCTCAATGCAGCCGGTGATAGATGCATTTTATGGCTGCGCACTGACACAGGGTAACCTGTGAGCGTAAGAGGAATACCACACAGCCAGTATTTCGCGAGGATCAAAATATCGGGTGAAAAATTATAAGTTAAAGAGTAAAAAGAAACGTTCGTATAAAAGCTCGTGATATTATAGAAAGAGAGAAAAAAGTTGATGAATTGGGAGAGAAAAAATTGGATAATTGATATTAAAAATTAAAAAACGCACGTGTTTTAAATATTATTTTAAATTAAAAATTATTGCAATATTTATCAAGTCTTATTATAAATTTGTTTAATTGTAGTTATAATATCACACATATCAAATATATATAAATGCCTGTTTAGTTTCCGTAATTTTATATAATTTAAAAAACGGCTATATTTTTACAACGAGCTCTCTTATAATAAACAGCAGGTTGCAAAAATAGCAGTAACAAGCTATTTTCGTGAAAAAATATTAAAAAAAGGCACGCCACTGCGGCATGAATAAACGAAAAGCCTATCGATCGCCGATAAAATGGAAAATGCTTATGTCACAAACTTTGCTCCTGTATATGTGACACGTACATACATGCAGGCGTAATGGATGCGGTGATGCATGCAGACGACTGAAGCCAAGAGCAGAAAAATAGACGAGTCGAAATACTTATTGCAGAATGCAAAAGAAGTGCGGTGCTGCTCGCCGTTGGAGAATGAAATGTCGACGAGAAAAGGCCAAGCATTTCTCGGATCACTGCTTCAACCACTAGCTGATGACATGACTTTTGCAATTCCCTTCTCCTTCTTTGTTTCAACTGTACTGTTTCTTTTTTATTGCTCATTTTCTGATATACATATTCGTACAACTCACATTTTTTGATTTTTCATTATTCTTCTTCTTTTTTATTTGAAATTTTCGCGAAAACAGTCGATGTCAATGGAGTCATACAAAGGCAGCTCGACTTCTTCAGAAAATCGGAAAGGCAGAAAAGCAGAGGATTCCGTTGTTCTTTACTTTTCCATGGCAGACGCCTCTCTTTCTCCATCTCTTTCTATCTCTCTATAGCAGGTCGGTCAAGACGGCTAACCTTCATTACACTTCTTTCTCTCTGTGTTTTTCCATTCCCCAGCAGTACATCTTATTTCTCTCTTATATACTAGTATGGACACTTTTAATCTGGTTAATGCTACCTTTCGAATGGCTGAGATGTTGCCTGCTGTATATATTTTCCTCGGAATTTTGTTTTTCTCTTTATGGTTATCCAGGAAATTAAAGAGCTTTTCATGCGTATATACACTCGAGAAATCGGTTTTCCTCACAACTTTTCGGAATTTTCACAGGAAAAACTTTTGGAAGGAATCACTATTTCAAATATAAGTTTAGTTTCATTTTATATTTTATTAAAAACAGTCAATCTATATCATTGTAATGTATTTATTTATTTACTTGGTAATTTAAATAAGAGAGTCAATATAAATGAAAACTTTGTTACCTGTACGTATAAGCTGACATATCTCAAACTAAGAAATATTCAATAATACTTACAAACTAATACAGATACGGATTTTAACATTTCAATAATACTCTTATAAAAGGGAAAAATATAAAACAAAATAAAATAATGCACTTATTTATTAATTCATTAAAAAGTTTTTAGTTTCCTTTTTATTTTTAAATCATTTAGAAGACTGTCTTGTAAGCTACCACATATCTATTTTTCTCTGTTTTATTTATGTATATATATCTTTTAAAGTTCCATAGTGATGTTATATATTGACTCTGAAAAAATAACGGTTTGGTTTCCATAATTTTATTATAGTCAATATTTGTATGCCAATTCATGCATATTATAGTTAAATTATATTCCTGGCTACTTAACTTTGTACCCTTTTTACTGAAGAATGTTTAGTGATATGAATAAAGTGATGTCATGTTAATTATTTCATCATAAGGTTTTCAATTTCAGAGTAATTAAATATCATTTCAATATACACTATTATCAGTATTATAAAATTGATTTTTTGTTAGTATTTTACTAAAATATGCACGATAAAGCTATAATTAAAAGCCTGCAAGGTTATTCAAACTCAATAATTGAGTCATTTACACGGGGCTCACATTTTTATCAATGACCGAAGCAAAATATAATAATTTCGTTACAAGCCAATCTCAAAAAGTCCGCTCGCGAAGATTGTAATTCATGCATACGTAAACGCATGCATGCAAGATTTATATTACACCCCGTTCTGTTATTTAAATAATTACCGGATTTCACGAGATAGCAGCGCTCATCAGCGTCAACGAGGGCGCGCACTCAATTCAACGCACTCCAAAAACCGCGGGCAAGTTACTGTAATTGAATAGCGCGGCCGTCGAAGTGACTCGCTGCAGCTCGATTGCCTACCGCGGATTGCTTTTAATTAGCATGCACCGAGTGGAGAACCATTTCGCATTACATCAAACGCACGCGCTCACGCACGCGGAGTAACATTCAACCGCCATTACCATTACTTGACCTGCATCGAAGCCCCAAAAGCTTTGTGTGCGGCTCTCTCTTTCAGCGAGACTTGAATCCGCTCTCTTGAATCAATAAACAGCGCGAGATGCGAGGGAGGGGAGCAGCAGCAACTTCAAAGAGGGGCGTACGTCTCATTGTTTGCGCGTGCTTCTATACGCATGCTGCAGTGAGCAAAGTAGAAAAGCGAGGCTTTTTGACAGCCCCGGACTGATGATAAACGTTCTTTGGTGAGACTAGAGGGATGCGGATATGGATTTCCCGACGGGCTCTCTCGCTCTGCACTCTGTGAGATTAATGAAAACAATTATAGCTGGGTTTAACTTAGTACTGTACCTGTGTCAAGATTGGTCCAAAAGATTGTTCATGACCTCGAAAAATATTTTATATACTTACAAAAGAAAGATTTGATACGAGTTGTTTTGATATAAACGTTATCTGTGCTTGTGAATTTAAACCTGCTTCATCTTAGTCAAATTATGCGTATAAATAACAATTTTAATAACTTTTATATTGTGGAGTACCCGTGTATTCATTCCATTAATGTGTTTGTAGAAAAGAAAATTTAAATTCAGGAGATAAGGTTTTCAAAAGTGGAAGAATGTTTCTGTATTAAATTAAAATTGATAGAACTGAAATAAATAAAAATTAGAAAGCAAATTTCAGAAATCATTATCTCGACTTTTTCCTCCCTATTTATTTTAATATTAATATGACGTAAGAGTGCTTCACAATGAGTGATATATTGATATTGACAAATTCAACGTAGCAGTTATCAATCATACGCAATGCAATATTCCGTGCCTAGAGAGTACTTAACGTAAGCTAGACATCGTAATATTGTTTTTTCTATAAAAAAAAGATATCGATGTGATTAACAACGCGGTGATAGACAAGCTTTTCTGCCTCGCGTTAAACTAATCCATGTAGAAATTTTTCATTGTAAGGCCTAGTTTGAAAATAATCTTATTAAAAAAATAGACCTCGATAATTTCCCGTAACCAGCTGCTCTTGAACGTCGATACAGAAATGGATCCGCATAAAAACTATTATAGTGATGAGACTATTTTTATACATTTTCATGATTTACGTAGTAATATTTTTGCGTAATATTAATTACTCCTTGTAACAATGTAGTCTCTTTAAAAATATCATTATGGTTTTTATTTTTAATGTTACCAAGATTTGTAGATTTATTATTAAAATACGGTAAATTTATAAACTTCGAAGGTGTATTCTTAGTAGAAATTACTCATTATTATAATAATAAAATGATTATTAAAAATCCGGAACGATTTTTTTACACCACCCTCACTGAATTTAAGTAGCAAATTCTTGCTTTTATCGCAAATTAGAGCCGATTGATAAATTTCAACTTTTTGTTTATTTTCAGCGGTACGCTAGCTTAAATCTCATACTTTAATCTCTTTTACCGGCCACATATATTCATCAATTCGGGAACATCACTATCCTGTCCCTCACCTCCCGCGAAAACTCCCACATCTCCTCTCGAACATCCGGCCGACAGAAGTTTCATCGCGGGCGACACATCACACACGTGTCTCTCCCGCTGTGGCCATCTAAAAATCTAATGAGACTCATTTCTCCCCCGCTTTCTCTCTGTTCACAGATATCGTGCTCAACTTCAGAACGACATACGTGAGCCGAAAGGGCGAGGTGGTGAGCAACAGCAAGAGCATAGCTGTGAATTACATCAAAAGTTGGTTCCTCATCGACCTTGTCGCCGCCCTGCCCTTCGACCTCCTCTACGCGAGCGATGTCTACAGCGGCGAGGTCAGTCTCTATACTTCTTCTTCTTTTTCGGCTATTTCTACATTCGAATTTCAAAGTAGCGTGCGTCCCCTCTCTCTCCTTCTCTCGCTCTTTGAGTCTCCCTGCGGCAGTGACGGTATAGTAGCTTATAGGGGGCTGACAAACAAACTTCGTTTTATTTACGCGCGAGTGTTTACCCGGTGAAAAGAAGAATTTGAATTTGCGCCCCGCGATGCGGTGGTGGTGTCTCGTACTCTGGGAATTAAAAGCGCACTCACGATGGAAAAAATTCTGGCTGGCGCTGTATGTACATGTGTTGATTTTATCGGAGTGGGAAACGCGCTGAAATAACAGGAATTAATCTCTATACTGAAAATGCCATTTCGCTGCTCGGCACACGACATTTTTGCACACGAAACCGAGTGTTTTTTTTTTCATTGCTGCGTGCATTTTTTAATCGTTGAAGGAGGTTTTTAATTTAGACGATGAGGTAAATAAAGAGGTAAATAAACATCCCCTCTGCTATATATATTTATAAGTGCGTTTATTCTGCAAATATTTTGAAATTCCTATATGCGTCGAAGCGTGATCAAAAGTGGCATAATAAAAATACGCCTGAAAAATGGAATCTCAAGAAGCCATCACAAGTCCTTGAAAGCCTATCACATCTCGCACGGGCGAATTCACTTTGCAGCCCACGATCATCGATCAAAGCTCTCTCTATGACATCTCAACGCCTCGAAACCCGATTCATCTTGAGAGAATGTCCCGGAATAGATAGATAAAGCTAGGGTATCGGAGTACGATACCGTATAACATATATCAACTGCGGCATAGTGCTTTTGATAGTATATTTGAGAAAATTTTAGTTTTCATTTTCTTAAGTAATGGAAAACATGTCATTGTCTTATGTTTTTGATTTGACCATAACGCACATGAACTAATATACAAGAAAAATTTTAAGGAAATAGATGTCTGACTATACTCGACATTTTCTACTCCAAAGTATTTTAAATGGAAAATATGTTATCGAACGTATTTATAACTTTAATAGTAAGTGTACTCATACATAATACTTTTAAAAATGGTTATCATTTATACTTCAAATCTTATTACGGTTGAGATATATCTAAAAACCTAATACGTATAAGATAACTTTAAAAAATTTTTAGAATGTTTTAATAAGACATTCCTTTCTTTAAAAAGCGATGACCGGAAAATGAATGCAAAATAAAAGGGTTGTGATTTGCTGATTCTTATAATCTGTAATATTCAATAATCTATTGTATAATGTTTCATGATTTAAGGAGATACCTAATTGGTTAACAGTTGGCGGGATTTCTCAATATTTAAACTTTGAATTAAGAAAGTAAGAAAGTGAAAACATTCCGCCATTCTAAGTTGAACAAGTAATGATATATAATATTTCAATTACCTTTGAAGATGATCTCATTAATCAATAGCACCAAAGTTTCTCTAGCCACTCGAATCCACTTTAAGATCTCGAGGAAATCACGATTCAATGTCAGACTGATGAAAAAGCAAAAGTCACAATCGAGTGCGCATCGCTCGGCGCGCGATCAGCCCTCGTCCGCTGAATGGAGTTCGTTTGCCGCGCGCGTGCAACATATTATTACTGCGGATCTTTCGCACTGCTGCATCGCCCTTCGCTTTTTTTCTGCTCCGAGGGTTGGTAGAGGTATAGGCTACACGCGGACTCGCTGAATGGACCAATCATACAAACGCGTGTGTACCTATGTGTATGATGAGAAGGCCGTGAGCGCAATTATTTTCCATTGTTGCCTTTTTCGCGATTTCGAGAACATCATATCCTTTGTGAGTCTGCAATTTATCGAATCTTTCGTTTCCTTCTACGGCAATCGATCTCATGCTCCACTTTTTCAATAAACTCATTTATTTCTGATGGCTATAATTCCGCATAATAATTCCGCTGGGCATAATTCAATATTAATTTAAGAGATATACTTTTAATATAAAATTTAATTAATTAAACGAAAATCTAACATCACTTAAAATAAGATATAAATATATTTAATGTCACATTTTAACTAATAATTATTTGATGATATATGTCGCAATACTTGCAAGTCTGCTCCAACAGTGGAAATCCCGAAAAATAAATTTCATCTATTTTGTCACCCGCTAGCTGACCCACATAAAAATATCATGCGTCCAAAGTGTATGTGTGTATGGGCCTGTGTGTATATATAAACTAATAACACTGTCACGGAATAAAGCCATATCATAATGCTATAATTAAATACCCGATAAAATTAATCGTTGTTACGCAAAACCGCTTCCCTTCAGCAACACACCTCCTCCCATCCCATAAGTTACAATCGTTTGATTGTCCCATTACGCCAGCGCACGTGGAGCTCGCTCGATGCCTATAATTGGCTGTAATATTCCAAAAAGTCGCTCTCATCCAACTCTGGCAGACATTTACGCATCGCTTTATTTTCCTGGCCAGCACCCTTCCAATAACACTAAACCAAAACAATTCTCATATCATAAACAAGTGTTCGCGCGAGCGCGCCTTAGCCCGAAAACGGAGCGGGCCCTGACTTTGTGCGTTTGTTTTCCCTCGGTGATATTTCATTGTAATCGCCTTGTCTTTCTCCCTCTCTCTCTCTCTCTTTCTATACATATACACGGAATTGCGAATCCGGTCACGCTAGAGGGAGAGGATAGGGAACGGTAAGACCCCCCGCGCTTGTGCGCGCAATGAAATTATTTGGAATCGATTATCCCCCGGCTCTCTGCAGCCTCCGTCGCGATTTTAGCTCGTCGCGGTTCGTACAGTGTATGTATATGTATGTGTACGAGAGTGTACGTGGAATATCGATGTTACGAGCAGCCAACGCCGAAGCAAAACTTGCCGCAACCCTCGGCGTGGACCTCGTTAAATCGTTACCTTTAATAACGGAAATCTTTGCACTCGATGACTATGCTATAACGAGGATATGCGGAGGCGAGGTCTTTATTTTTTAGTGGGGAAACAGAAATAGAACTTTTAGGGTTCGAATACTTTTTCGATTATTTACTTTTAGTGGTTTCTTGGTTTTGGCTATCCTGCGCCGTTAAGAGAACTACAACTGCAAAAATGTCTATGTTGAAATGAAGTCTAAAATAAAAGACAATAACAATGCTTATTCGAGATAAATACATGCAAAATAATGTGAAATGTAATACGAAAAATATACTTTCATAAAACTTGTTTGAATGCTGATAAATATTATCTTATTCAAATGGATGTTATTTAATACTTGAAGCGCGTATTGCTTTATAATTTGGATAAATCTTTTAATCTTTTTATCTGCGATCAATAATAATAGCAAAAGTGTTGATATTGTATGTATACCTCATTAATGATTTAATTTAAATACAATAATCTACCTAATTATAGACAATATTTTCAGGAAGACGGTTATCAAATACATTTAAAAAATAAATTTCTTTTTTTATACTATATGTAAAATAAAAAAACTTTCTTTTATTCTTATTAAAATAACTATTTGAATTAATTACTTGAAAAGATACCTATAATATGTAAATATTAATTATACGTGTAAAGAATACTATTGCAAAATTTAATTTCGTAAATAAAAATTCAAAGTGTAACTGTAAACTCCTACACTTAAGCGCGCACATTTCACTTTTACGAGCACGCCGTAATGCTACCTCGTGAAAACAAAGAAGTGCCAAGTAAAAACCTTTCAACGAAAAAGCACCCCCATATTACAAAAAACAAACTTCGCACAAATTAATTACAAAAACTACCGAATTAAGAAACTTCGGAGAAGAAGGCATTCGAACTCGGCCAAGTACTAGCCATCGACTCGTGAGCTTCATTCGCGTGGGCTAGCTTATACGCGTGTGTGTTTTATGTGCAGCGGTGTAAAACGCTCGTAAAAGAATCATTCGCCGACGCTTCCAAGCCAAGAGCTTCAGCGGTGGCTTCTCGGCGTAAAAAAGGGGAGAAAAAGAAAAGAGCGGCTCGAAAAAATATATCGCCTCGAGTGGCGCCCGCGGCCGTTGCTATGTTTTTAATGAAGTTTGTCGCGGTAAAGGAAATTAAAAATGTAATGTTTCGCAACAATATCAGGGGTACAAGAATCTGATAAAAAACGCGACTGTATCGTAAAAAAGTTTTCAAACGGGGGAAGTGCGGAAGAGTCGTTGAGTATTTTAGTAACGTGGTCCTTGGAATTTTGTTACAATTTACAATATTTAAAAAGTGGAAAAATTATTTACTTGATTGTTATGAATTTTAAATGTTCCATCGATTTCACTTATCAGTATTATTTCCATAGATATAAACCTAAAATATCAAATAACCTGCCTCGTAAATGCCAGCAACATTTGTATAAATTTAGAAAAGAAGCGCTGTAAAGTGATATTACTACTCATAAAAGCTTTTATTCGTTCTAAATGTTAGAGCGCATTAAATATTAACTATAAGCTTTTAACTTTGATGAAAAATTTCATCCTATGTTACCATTTGACAAAAAAGTACAATATTAAACCGCAAATATTTTTAAACAAATACTTAATGTGTGTAATAATAATTGCTATAGAAAATAATTTAACTACAAACAATAAACCAGTTAGCGAGCACTAAATGTATTCATGCCATTACGCACGTACCAGTTCATCATCCAGATTCATAACTCACAACGGTAATATCACGGAATGATACATGTACTACTGTATTGTGTCGACGCGCGGAGGCGGCGGCGACATTGCGTACGTTCCCGAACTAATTTAGGATACATATGCGTAGGCGGCGTAGCATGAGAAAAAAAAATACCGCGAAAAGTCCTGCGCTCCTTTCTTTTTGGATTAGCATTAAGAGCGGCACTAATTCCGGTCATAAAAATCGCTACTAACTGCTTTAACGGTATACTTTTTCAGAGGAGCTTTAAAAACTTTATCGTCCAAGTTTCATTAAACAAAAGTAAAAGAATATATCTCAGAAGTTTTGTTATGCAATTTCCTTTAGCTCCATTTATTTTTAGTAAATCCATTATATTAACCGTAAATTCTTATTATTAATAGACGTTTATTTCATCAGGAATCACTGCTATATTCAAATCTTACCTTTAGTGAATAGAATTACTATAGACTTTACAAAAAATCCGAGTTGTTTCTCAAACAAAAAAGATGCAAAATAATTTTCAAGTTTAACATTACCGCTAAAGTCACTTTTTCGGCTCCGGAAAAATTTATCCGTCAGCCTAGAGATAAAAAAGAACAAAATTATTTTTCCGAGATAATCCGTTATTCACGGGCCATTAAATTGCTATTCTTTTTTTCAAACCCCTTTTAGCTTTCGTCTTGATGCGGCCACCCCAGGCTCATTACGTCGATAAAAATGCAAAAATCCCATTGTGTGTACGTCTATACGCATATCCATATGAATAAATGCCAGCTAGCGAGAAAAGGGAAAACCCCCTAATAACCATCGGAAATATCCATCATTGCCAACAGCACCGCACGTAAGACCCGATTCCCATAAAATATCCCGGTCTTTATACTCGCGCGCTCAAAAGTCCGAGCTTCCTCGTGCGCCATAAGGAAGCGCTATACACGCAAGGACGCCCCGAGGCCGAATCCGTATTCCCCTCCGCGGACGCATCAGCGGTTTCGACTTTCCCTCCGGGGCGCTGTAAAACCGCAGCCAGCGACTACCCCAAGAGCGAAAGAGGGAAGGAAGAAAAGTCGTGATCGCACAAGCCCTTAGAAAGTCGTAAACTCCCGTACGCCCTGAGGATAGTAGAGCAATAATGAGCGGTTAGTTGCAGGAATCGGGTCACAGCCACATTCACCTGGTGAAGCTGACCCGGCTGCTGAGGCTCGCACGCCTCCTGCAGAAGATGGACCGCTACTCCCAGTACAGCGCCATCATACTCACCCTGCTGATGCTCTTCTTCACCCTCGTGGCGCACTGGCTCGCCTGCATCTGGTACGTCATCGCCGAGAAGGAGAGACTGAGGCACGACAAGGACTGGGATCTCGGTGAGTCAATCCTTTTTTTATTATGCTTCGGTCCATGCCTTATGCATCCACGGCTCTTTTATCGAGGGCTGCGCGCGCGCCTTGGACTTGTTTCATGAGAAAGGGGCTACGGGAAGGGGAAATGTTTGCGGCAGAAAGTTTATGGCTTCAGGAGCTGCAGGAGTTTGCTCGTTCGCTCGTGCATCGGGCTGTAAACAAGTGCTGGAATTCGTTTTTCTTTGGTTTACGCTAATGAAAAAATGTTTACTATACTTTTTCAATATAAATACGCATTGGAACTGGAATGTCAACTTGAAGTTCATAACACGCATCGTTTTAAAAATCTTACATAAACGCATTTATTTAAAAGTAATAAAGTATCGAAAATGATTTTACACTGAGAAAACATTGAGTACAAATTATATACAAAATTGTCTCGCAAATCTAAGTCCCTATAAATGTATTATAAAATTTTCTGTACACTATAGTAAGTTTTGGGTTTTCGATCGATTATTCTGCAATGCGATTTAAATATTCAATTCCATTAAACAGATTATCTTGTTTTGTCACATTAGATTATAATGCGAATCCAGGATGCACGCGGTAATATTAAAGATAATCTAAGCAAGAAGTTAAAACCATTTTCTCATATCTGCACCACTACAAAGATACGACAAAGAATATAGAAATCCAACTGCGCACCCTCTGAGAGAGAAAATTTTTCCGCCTCGCGCGCAGATAAGGAATTAAGCGAGCTAACCGAACTATAGCCTTATTCTCTTGAGCCGTATTTCTCATGACACTCGCGAGCGAAAACTTTCGCAATTTGCCGCCAAACTTGCCTCGCGCCTCTCGCGATTAACATCTCGGACGACTATTACCTCCCTCCGCCCCTTCATTTTCTTCGGTGTTTTTCTTGCGCTTTCTTCCCCACGAGCGCGCGCCTGTTGCACTCGACACTCTATGTACCTATAGGTGCGCGGACAGAGAGAAAGGAAGTAAAAAGAAAAAGAAGTGCCAAGGACGGATTAAGAGAGGATGGCGAGGGAGGAGATCCTCGAGGGCCTTGGAACGTTATTGATTGCAGGGTGATTCGCTGTAATGCGATGGTTAAGGTACTTTTAGAGCGGCGCGCGTAATTGATCATTCGAGCTGAGAATGATTTGAAGTGTTGCTCGAGCGAGATTTGTAAAATGAGACGTTACTTTAAAAATTAACTTGAATAATATAATAACGTTCATTGTCATAAGATGATTTCATCTTCAATATAGTTAACACTTTGTTGATCGAAGTTAAAAAAAATAAACATTTATACGGAATATATGTGTATTATATCATATAAAAAAATTGAAAAATGTCTTGTCAGATTGCATAAAGCAATGTGTATACCAGCGTCATAAGGAGCAAGTAGAAATATGCCAGAATGCGTCAGACACGTATTATGAATATACTTTTCTTTATATGTATTAAAATCTCATGTGAATCTTTTCTTGATATAAAATAAAATTTTGAATGAACTAAGCTCTGTTTATTTTAAACATAAAATCTTTTTCATGATGACTAACAAATACAAAACTAAAAATACATTTTACGTTTCTAGAAAAATTAGATAAATTGTTCTTCCATGTTCTAACGAAATTTTAACGTAATTTACGAAATTGAAAATATTGATCTAGTATTTTAACGGTTAATTAGCAATAGATTTGTTTATTTTTGCTTCCTCCTACAGGAAGCTTTGTGATTTTTTGAGTTGTTGTAAAAAGCTTTGTCATTTTTTGAGTTGTTGTAAAAACATGTTATAATTGTTTCCCGAGGTGTTAGGAATCAAAATACATGATTTTTGAAAA